>WBNM01009932.1:192485-228624 GCA_013399055.1 Ramphastos sulfuratus | reverse complement strand
CCCCTCTGAAAATTTTTTCTCGCCTTGGTGGGTATTGCGTTTTTTTTTTTTTTTTTTTTTTTTTTTTTTTTTTTTTTGCCTCTGTACCAGATAATGCATGAACTATGGCTAGGAATTTTTTTTCCCCCACTTGTTTCTTATGTATTCCTAGAAATCATAAAGGAAAACTATGTATTGGGTTGCATTTATCACTCCGTGTTCTTCAGACAAACCCTGTTAGTGCGCCACAAAAAGAAAACTAAAACAAACAAAAAAACCCCTTTGTGTATTTTACTGCATCCACTATTAAACCATCTAGAAGTGTCATCACAAGCAATTATACCTTGGTGATTTCTGCCAGGTCAAACAGGGAAGTGGGAGAGTAGACTTTTGGAGCATACTTCTCCTAAATACACTGATATAACTCCACATTTCAAGGAATTATTGCTGCATTGAAAACAGTCAGTTGATGCAATATTACAGCTAAGGAGTGAGTGTGACTTCATGGCACATCCCTGTGGCTGCTCAGCCTCCTACCTCAGAACATAGATAGCACCCTTGCAGTCCATGGAACACGGACCAGGCAGTATCACATGGTTGCACCCATGATGTGCTTCACACCAGAAGAGGCTGACAAGAACTGCCATAAAGCTCCTGGATTTAGTATAGCAAGCTTCTCCAGCAGGGAAAGAAGCTGGTGTATCTACAACAGCTTGTACCTTCCTCTGAATATGTGGTATCTCTTACCTTAGATGTGCAGTGGGAGACGGTAAGGCAGTTTTGTGGTTGCACAGTTATTCTCACAGCACCCATGGACTGTACAGTCCAGCAGGACCAGGAGTGACTCCATAGTGATAAGAACCATGAAGTGAAGGAAGGGTGCTAGATCTGGGCCAGCACTGCAAGGGCATCATCTTTCATGTCACCTCTACATGAGGCTGACAATTTAAGCTTGCCTGGAGCAGCACATGGTGTAAATTGACTTCCAGAGCTGGTACTCAAGTCCAACTCTGTCACACATGGCAGGATTTTTTAAATTACATATGTATGTATTTCCATGAAAACATAACACTCAGCTAAGAGAAGCTTGTCAGGTGCAGGTGCAGAGTCAAAAAGAAAAGCAAGAGAGGAACTGCTGTCACAAAGCTACCATTTACAAAGCATGTCTGAATTTGTACACATGAATTTGTTCATGGGGCAGCTGATGATTTAAGATCATTGTTCGATTTAAAATGACAGTGTACTTGGACAAAATTTAAGAAAAGCTTGGAACCTTCAGATAGGGATGGACAAATGTGGACGTAGGTTCTGATGACAAGGGGGAAAATTAAAGTCTTTAGCTCAGCTGAGCACTAAGGCCACATATTTCCCTGTCTCCCACTTTGTTGCAGCACTAAGGTTTTCAGGTGTAGTGCAAACAACTGCCTTATCAGAGAAGGGTGCTCTGAGCATTGCCTTTGTGATAGCAAGCTGAGTTACATGGCAGAACCCAAAGTAACACAACATTGTATTGTGTCCTTAGCAGAGTCAAGCTGCCAACAGTTGTATCTGTTAGCTTAGATGTGCCCTCCTTGCAAAAGAGCTGTGTGTAAAAGAAGAAGCAAATGATACTCAGAACAGGTGACTCAGAATCATTCCTTCTCTTAGGAAAGACCTCATGAACTATCAGAGTAACTCTGGTCTTTACACTGGCACTGGCAGAGAGGGGCTGACAAATCAAAAGTATTTCTGATGTAGCATGCATTTACTTTTCCCTGGGTTGGAATGGCTGCTCAGCACAACATGGAGTCTGGTACAATTCAGAGCCTCTAAACCAGAAACCTAGAAGTTCCCTTTTCTAACCAGCTTCTCAGATGGCTTTGGCATAGAAGCATGCTCTGCCTTTGTAGCAAATCTATGAGCCTGGTTTACTGTTCTGGTAGCTCAAGTTTTTATATTTTGATGCGTTTTGGGTTTTGTGAGATTTTTGTTTGGGAGCTGGAGGGTTTTGGGTTTGTTTGAGGGGGAGTGGCCTTAGGTGATCAGACATTCTGCATTTCTCTGTGGTGTTCTTCCTCAAGTCCAAATATATTTCAGTAAATCGGTTAGTCCTCCTTCTGTTTTGACAGCTTCAAGTGGTCTGTCTGCTCAAAATAATAATAGTTTGGAAAGGAGCTTCATATTTTATGCTTTCCTTTAGAGCTATCCATTCCATCTACCTAGTAATCTAATAACATACCTCCTGCTTACATCTAGGTTAGTGGTAGCTCCTAGCCTGAATCATTGGGCCACCTCTAATGTGGTAACAAATTGCTGGCTATCAAAGGAGTAGCAGCACTTACTTAGACTCCCATATGCACCAAATCTGGAATAAGGTATGGGAGAAAGAAAATGAGAGTGAGAGAGTGATTTGCTCTTTAATCAGTATGCTATTAAACAACAGACTACAACCCAGCCAGCACTCATTACTTAAAAAAAAAAAAAAAAAAAAACCATCCACAATTGAATATTTAATGTAATAAATATAACTAAATTGACATCTGGAAAAAAGCTAATGTTATAGCCTATTTCCTTCTAAAATGATCAAAGGAGAGGACAAGTGAGTAGTGTGTTTCTCTTAATGGTTATAGGAAGGTATGAAAAGTTGTCTTCTGTTTCTGACACTTCTTTATGGAGAATTCCGTTTGTCCGTTGACTGTTACACTGTTCAGGTGTAAAATTACTTTAGTGCCACTTAGCACCTCTACCACACTAGCTCAAATGAACCAGTCTATTGAGTGCTGTGGGATTTTTTTTCTCAGCTTATCTTTCCAAATGATGAATCGTTTTGCCTTTTTAGTTCTACATCCATTTTATCCCTTGAGGATACCTTAAATTGAAGTTAACGCTTTAGAAGTTACTCTGCTTTCAGATCTCCAAGTTCATCTCTTACAATGACCATCTAAACCAGTTCATTTGATTCTATTCCATTCTATTCAGAATTTTTCTTAAACTTCATTCTTGGAGTCTGAAAATCATGTAAGAATCTTTTTTCTTATAAAAACAAGCATTTTTAGTCTCATACAGAACATCTGAAGAACATTAAGTGCAGTATATATAGACACTAGGAAAACAGAAAGAAACCTGCAGAACAACTTTGTATTCTGGTGGCTGATGTGGGGATAAGGAAAAAGGATAATTTATGATCTTTGAATTATTAGGTTAAGAATGAGTTTTAAGGTCTTTTTTGGAATTAGTTTTGGAGGCACTCCTTTTTGTTTCTAACTTTCCACAGAGCAGTACCAATTCTTACTTCTGTATTTTTTTCTTTCCTGTCTGAAGGAGCACAATGAGGCACTTTTATTTATTTATAATCCCCTAAACTGAGATACATAGCCTAGTGCTTTTGGTGAGTTGCATAAAAGACCCATATATGAAACAATAAAGAAATGCATCCAGATTGATTAGGCACTGGATAAGACAAAGGCAAATGAGAGCTGGCCCAAATCCACTTTAAATTTGGTACAGGTCTGAGTTATGCTTCATCTCTCCCTGCCTTTTCCTGCCTGCAGCTGTAGTCCATTGAATCTGTTGTCTAGGATACAGGAAGACTTAGTTTATTCAGCTCATGTTTTAAATACAAAAAAGGAAGCATGGTCTGGTGGCTACAGCATGACTGTACTACAGACATCCCATATGGCATGAAACAAGTCACTTATTGTTACTAGAGATGCCCTTATGTTAGAGGTGGGAAGATTTACATAGTTAGGCACTTTGAAAATACAGTGATAAAAACCACAGTAGATGAGAGAAATGGACAATATGCTGATGCTCGCATTCTTTAACTATACCTTTCTTTGTGTTGTGTACTGGTGTCACAGGACTGAGAGTAGGGATAAAATCCTCAAATTAATTTGCTTACTTCACTCCAGTTTAAAACTTGTTCTTCAAGCTTCCTCTCCTGCTCTCCTGGATAGTTCTAGAGAAGTTGCAGGCAGTTTCCATGTACAGTCCTGGGCCACAGGATACAAGGGTCTAGATCTGTAGCAATCCATCATGAGTGGGTGGAAATTAGAAAAGTGCTGTAATCCTATATGCTGTGCCGTTACTGAGCAGCTTTCCCCAGCAGTAATGACATAACCAGCATGCTAAGAGGAGGAAGGTTCATGTTTTTCTGCTCAAAGACCTTTTGAGTTGCCCTGCTGTGTGTTTACAGTGAGAAAGGAGGGGCCCACCGTTTCCTGCTTGCTTCTGCTAAGGAGAATCTCAGAGGTTCTGATAAGACAGCTTCTGCCAGGAGACCCTTCACCTAAGAAAATGAAATATATCACAAAACCTCATAAAATTATCTAAAAGGTACTATAACAGGTGACTGATTTCCTATGACAGCAGGGGTGAAGACATGAGGTACTTCCCAAAAGTTTGTGTGTTCGGGATAGACAAATGGGGAAAAGTCAGTCTCTCCCTCCCTTTGATGCAGTCATTTTCTATGGAATGCAAAATAAACTTCAGAACTGTGGTTGGTTTGAGAAACTACCTCCCAAATAAAATTTACAAGACCAGCTCAGATGGCTTGGAAGTAAGATAAAGCTATATTTTACAGCAAGCTAAATTTACAAGCATATATAAAAAATATATTTGCATGTATTTACAACTATATACAATTATTTACAATTTAGAAATAATACAGAAATCAAATCCTCCCTCCCAAGACAAAGAAAGCCCAGAAGGGGCCAACACCACCTTCTCTTCCCCCAGATAGAAAACCAGCAAGGCTCATCTGTTATTGGCAAAAGGTTAGTACACGTCGTGTAGGAGTCAGAGGTGTGAAGGTACAGTGACAGAGCCAGTGCCCAAAAGCCAAGAGAGTGAAATTGTTTGTACATTGGCTTTTTATACCAATTAGCAAACCAATGAATTATATAGACTTCATCATTATTTCCTTTACAACCAGTGCCCTGATCATTCACTCTATATTCAAAAGACCGTCCAGAGAGTTCTTCTCTCTTATTTATAATTTAGAACCCAAATAGAATGTTAGCTCTTAAACTGCTACAAGAACAAAGCAATTAGCCAGCATCTCTGGAAAGTGCCGCTCTGTCTGTTAAGAATGGGCATACAGCAAGGTAGGACTTTCTCTGAGCTACAGGGCATTAATCAACATCCTGCACAGGGGAAAATGCAGGGAAATTCTGTTTATATTATTTTGCTCCGTTACTCTAAAGAGTAGCAGGGAGGGAGGGAAATAAAGCAACAAACAACAAATCTCCAATAATCACAGCTCATAAAATCTTCATCATGTGAATGGCCCTTAGAAAGAAACATCTACCCAGGGAGGTATGCAACAGCTTCTGGGCACGAAATGCCACCCTCTACGTGGCCTACAAATTGCTGCGTACACTACGCTGGGCCGGTTAACAGGAAAGAGCTCTTGATGGAAAACAGGCCATTTTTATCCTTCAGAGCAGATCTAGTGTTTTATCACCGTGTTTCATAGTAATTTGGGGATGTGCAGTGTGCCATCCCAGCATCATTTTCTGTTTAAAAACCATGCTCTGAACCAGAACTGCAGTGTCTTATTATTCTGCTCCAAAGGTAGGAGAGCAGGGGTGGATGTGAAGAAAACTATCTGTTCTTGAGCATGTCATAAGTAAGGTTATACTGCCAACTGCAGTCAGTACCCCTGCAGCAGCTATAGGAGAGGAATGAAATGAAAAAAAAATCAAGATGAGAAAATGCATTTACTTTTTTTTTTTTTTCAGCAGTGAGTTTAACCTGAGTTTAATGTCATTCCAATTTAAAATATTCATGAGCCACTGCTTCCTAATCCATTTGCAGAGCTGTATGAGAGCTCCTTTCTGTTATCTTTGGAGTGTGTGCAAAATCAGAAAGATTTAATGCTGGAGAAGCCTCTGCTGATGTTCCCTTGTGCCTCAGAAAGAAGACCAGTTGTCTCAACATGCCCAAGAAGGAAGTCGGACCATTCTGAAATATTATGAAAGCAGCATTGGAGGCAGGATTTGCTGCTGTGCTGAGGCTGAAATGTCCTCCCTACCTAAAGCTTAGGGAAGAAAATTGTGAAGATAAACATCCCACAATTACAAGTGAGCTGTGGATCTGCTTTCATAGTTACTACAAAATCTGGAGAGTTTGAGTTATGTTATTCATAGTGCTGTTGTGATCTGGTCTTCCATGTCCAGGCATGCAGCAGTAGCAGGTTGGAGAGGCTTTGGAGTAAGGTCGAGGGGATAGACTAATATTGCCTGGCACTACTGATCCCCCCTTGGCAGGGACCAACAAATCCTGAGGTAGAGAAAAATCAGTAGGCACTGGCAAAAAGTTTGGCTTTTTCTTTTTTGTCTCACAGTTTTCTCAGGGGTATAGGTCTGGCCTTAACCTGCCTGCTATGGAAATCCAGGGAAGTGCTTCGATCATCTCCACTGTAGAAGATCAGAATCAAGACCATATAAAGAACATGAAGGTGCATCAGGTTCCCATGCATCTGCAGGTCCTGAGAGAACTAACAGATGAAGTTGCGCTAAGCTAATATCCACCATATCTGAGAAGTCATGACACCCATGTCATGCTCCCACTGACTGAAAAATGGGGAAACATTATCTCCATTTTCAAAAAGGGAAATAAAAAATACCCGAGGCAGCATAGGCCAGTCAGTCTCACCACCGTACCCAGCAAGATCGTGAAGCAGATCCTTCTGGAAACTATGCTATGGCCCATTAAAAATAAGGACATGATTAGTGACAGCCAAAATGGCTTTACCAAGGCCAAAATATGCCTAAGGAATTTGGCAGCTTTCTATGATGAGGTCACAGTGTTGGTGGGTAAGGGAAGGGCAATTGATATCACCTACCTGGACTTGTACAAAGCATTTGACAATGTCCCACACAATATCCTTGTCTCTAAACTGAAGAGACATGGATTTGATGGATGGACCACTTAGTGGATAGGGAATTGGCTGGAAGGTTGCACTCAAAGAGTTGCAGCCAATGGCTCAATGTCCAAGTGGAGACCTGTGACAAGTGACCAGTGACCTCAAGGGTTGTTACTGGGACTGGTGCTGTTTAATACCTTTGCCAGCAACATGGACAGTGGTATTGAGTGCACTTTCAGCATGTTTGCCAACAACACCAAGTCACATGGTACGGTTGACATGTTGGAAGGAAAGGATGCCATCCAGAGGGACCTTAACATGCTTTAGAGGTGGGTCTGTGCAAGTTCAACAAGGCCAAGTGCAAGGTCCTACACCTTGGCTGTGATGAACAGATTGAGAGCAGCCCTGTGGTAAAGGACTTGGGTGTGTTGGTGGAGAAAAAAAACCAAGTATGACCCAGCAACATGTTCTCTCAGCCCAGAAAGTCAATTGCATCCTGGGCCACATCAAAACAAGTATAGCCACCAGGCCAAGGGCAGTAATTCTACTGTACCCTGCTCTGGTGAGACCCAATCTTGGATACCGTTTTCAATTCTAGGGTCCCCAGCTGGAGCAAGTCCAGAGGAAGGCCACGAAGGGGTGGAGCACCTCTCCTATGAGGACAGGCTGAGAGAGCTGGAGTTGTCAGTCTGGAGGAAAAAAGGCTCAGAGGAGACCTTGCAGTACCTAAAAGAGACCTACAGGAAAGATAGGGAGGGACTTCTTACAAGAGCATGTATTGGTAGGACAAGGCATAATGGCTTTAAACTGAAAGAGGGTGTGATGGAGGGAATTAATGATGTGAGATAGTTTGTTGGTTTTTTTTTTTAATTTTTCAAAATTAATATAGTTTATTAACTTTTATATTCAGAACTTTAACCACCTGTCCAGTAATTTTTAATAATAATTGATTCTTCGTATGGTCATGAAAACATTATACAAAGGAATAACAGAATCCAGAACAGTTAAGATATGACTAGCAATAATACAACAAACATTAAATCATTAAAACTGGAAAGAGGATCTTGTGGTCAATTACAGGGCTTACCCACCAGATTGACTTGGGAAGCACCTTTCTGTTTAAGGCAGAATGCACTTGCATTCAATTAGAGAAGTTTGCAGAGTTTTGTTAAAGAGGCTTTTGAGTATTTACTCACAAAAATTTTTATCTCCAGATTCCCGGAGCTAACTAAAGTTCCAGACAGTACCCAAACACTTGCAGGGAGTTCTGTCGGAGTCTTGATAGTCTTCAAGATCTTCCCAGGCTCTACAGGGTGCTGGGAGAGAAACAGACAATCTCTGACCTGATCCTGCTTCCTCTTGGCTCCAGATTCAGCACGGAGCTTTGCAGAGGGGCAGTCAGGATGTCTTACAGATGTGAGAACAGGCACAATGTTGTGCTGGCTAATCAAACCTATCATGTGAAGGCATTTAAAGCCTACTCCCTGGTAAACTTGAAGCAAGGTAATTTCCAGGTAAATAAACCCAAAGCATCAGGGCTAGTCATTCTGTAGCAGAGCATGGCAGGATGCAACCTCAGAGAGGCAGAAGCACATTAAGGCACAGCACTGGCAGAAGCAATGGCAGCAGCATGTTGTCTTTACCTGCTCATCTCTTCTATCAATACAGCCCGAGATTAATGGGCCTTTGGCTACAGGTCAGCCAATCAGAATGGCACTTTGCCAAAACTGACCATATTAGCTGAAACCAGGGCTTACTTTTACCTTTTAGGGCAGAACACAAACAAGTGTATCAACACGTGTGGATACCTTGTAAACAAGTTAGAAGAGACATGGAGGCACCATGCCTTTTGTCCTCCTTCCTGCAGTTGCTTCTCCCATCAGCAGGAGGAGGGAGAGCAGAAAAAAATGTCTGGGCAAGCCAGGACATGTTTAGGCATAATTTTGGCCTATTTCGGCCTTTCATGACAGAGAGTAGATTCACATATGGAAAGAAGGAAGAAATTCTTCACCATGAGGGTAGTGAGGCACTGAAACAGATTGCCTTAGAGATGTTGTGAATGTCACATCCCCGAAAGTGTTCAAGGCCAGCCTGGACAAAGGTTTGAGCAACCTGGTCTAGTGAAAGGTGATATTTAAAGGTCATCTCCAACACAAGGCATTCTGCAATTCTATGATAAACACATCAATACCTTAGCCATGGTCTATACAGCACAAAAGCAGCACAGTGAGGACAGAACAAACCCATCCAAAAAACCCAACTTTGGGAGAAAACCTGGTATCTTTCTGCCTATGTTTATCTCACTTGGAGTATGAGTGAGTATAAGAGATGCTAATAGGCATTCTAAGCAGGTAATAGAATACAAAATGAGCTTATGGAATTGGTCATGAGAGAAGGAACCCTGCATTTTGCGATCACTGATTCAGCCCCTGCCAAGAGAAGCAGTTGCTCTGGGTTAGCTACTTGCTCTTTACTTATTTCTGTGCATCTTACAGGGAAGGAGGAAGAGACTTTTTTATAGGTGCCTTTTTCCTCCCTCCTGGAGACCAACTCAGCCAGGAGCTCAAGGATCTCAGTAGGGCTGGCCATTACTCTCACTACTAAGGCAGGATACATTGCTTCTACACCAAAGCCTGCATACCTGGATTCCCTTCGCAGCAGGCTTTCATCAGTTAATTTACTTCTCTGCTTTAACAGCAATAGAATGAGTTACTAAGACAGGAAGATGGCAAAGTCATTGCTTAGTATAGATAAGGGATTCAGGAGTAAGGGTGCTTTTTGTAAAATGATTTTCAGCAGGTCCAGAGTATTAGTGCTTCCATAACACCTGTTAGAGTATTTAAGACAGAGTCTTGGATCAAATGAGATAAGGCTTTGTTTTGTTCTTTTAATGCTTTCAGAAGACTCCTGAGACACCAGCCAAGAATTCTGCTCCTTTAATAAATGAGATACCAAATTTTGTTTAATATTGTCTGTCTCAGAGAAGACGCTTCTGGCAGATGCTGTTTATTGAAACGAAAGCTTGATGGGTTTTGCTAATGATGGTGTATCTTAAAAAATATTTATGTTCTGGGAATACTCTGAGTTGTGATCTTTTGGTGTCAGTTTTTATTGATGCAGTCTAGTACCCCATAATGGCAAATTTATTCTTTCTTTTGAGTTATATGTATTAAACCTTTCTGCTGTCATTAGTTTTCCTGTCTTCAGAATGAGGATTAGCATTGCACGATATTATGGTATGGGTGAAAAGATGAATCGTTACTCTTTAGAAAGGTAATTAACCTCCAAAGGCAGCTGCCAGAGAGCTGCCATTATAACATCAGCTGTACTCTGTTTCAGTTTTAGCCTTCCACTGTCCTCCTCCAGCTCTCTGAGGTGTGTTGTTTATCAGCACAGTTCAGTGAAAGCAAGAAGATAAATACCTTCAAAACAATCCCTGCAACAAGCAGGGTTTCAAATCTCCAGCCTTCAACAGAGTTAAGACCCTGAGCTTTTCTGTCTCCCCACTGGGATGCACAACAGGGCTGTGACCTTGGTAGTGCACCTTGGCAAGTGTTGGCAACCTCTACTGATACTGATTAATTGTGCTCACTTAGTGCAGGGGGAGCTGCTCATTAATTAAAGCCTGTGTAAAGTAAATGGGAGACCTTTAGGACAGGGTCTTTAGGCAAGATCTGCTGGTCTACGTCAGGGAAAGAACATTTATAGAAGGTACACTGAGTTTATGGAAGAGAGAAGGGAGAAAGAGCATCTCTCTCTCTCTCTCTGTCAGTTCAGATTTGAATCCTGGTATGGGTGTGCTGCAGTGTTGATAGAGAAATATTTATCCTGTCTACAGGTAGTTGTTTGCTAGTAAACAAGAAGCATTGTTCCAAACAGAGATGATTAACAGTGACAGAAAAATTTAGGAACTGGGTAAAAAGCTGTATTCTACCTTGATCACAACTACCCATTATGTCAGTAGGTTCCGATTTTTCAGACTAATGGTAGGTGTACACTCGTACAAGCATGCAACTGTGCACTGATCTTGCCCTTAAGGGGCTGTGGATTTATCTCTAATGCTGTCAGGTTTATTTACAAATGATAGAGTACATTTACAAATGCTCCACGGTGCTCTGTTGCTTGGAACAAAGTGAAACCTGGTCCCTGTGGATATAGCAAAATGGGAAGGAAACTTTCGAGGTTTTGGCCTCTGAAATCAAGTGGTCGTTAATTGAAATCATTAATGACTTTCTATTGGCATACACAGATGTTTCAGGGTTTTTTTTGTTTAAGATTGTGACAGACCTAGATTATTTTACTCATTTTTTTTTTAAAAAGGCAGTAAAATAGTAATACTTTTCCTGAATTGGAGAGGAATACAGAAAAGTTGTGTTTAAAGACATGCAGGAGAAGATATGGCATATGAGTCCTTAACACCTAATATAGATACAGGATGCATAAGAACCCCGATTCTTGTTTTCTCTTTCTCCACCATTGACCCCCATTTAGGGCTAAAGCAGGCCTGGATTGCGCAGCTAGAATCTCTGCAGAGGCAGCCTTGAAGGTCGCAGGCCACAGGTGCTCCTACATAGTTACCTAGACGAGAATCCCTACGGAGATCTGAAAAGGAAGGAAGAGGACGAATTGACTTTGCCCACTTCTAAGTGCTGGAGAGATTATTGGATTGAATAACAAAATTACAATATCTGGGACAACCAGTCCCTCCCCTGGGGTGGTCTTGGTCTCTGTAGTCTTTTTTAGGGAACCTTGGCCCCCGTCAAACCACGACAACAGAAAAAAGAAAACACAGTGAGGATTTTGGGGAGAGTGCCCTGTAATGAACATCCATTTGGTTGCAATGATAGCAGAGTGATCAACTTTGTGATAATGACAGCCACAACAATTATCATGTTTTTTCTTAGTGTTGTTGTAATGCATGTTTGCCTATTGTAAATTTGAACCTCTGTCATCCTTCAGTGACTACCACTGCAGTTTAGCTGGTTTAGCTTTTCCACCAAGAAAACTACAAAGATGGTGGAGACGACTGAGAGACATCTCAAATAAAAGAGACCCTGCCATGCCTTCTGGATGTCTAACTGGCAATTAATAAATGTTTCTGATTTATTTTCCTATGTACTTCTGTATCCTAGATACTTCTTTGTGACATTACCTAGCTGGGTTTGTTTATGCAACCTCTAAACTCTGAAGAGAACACTTTTGCTAGTTCAGGGCAGATTTCCAGAAAGTCTGAGAGCTTTCCTTCCTCTTCTGTGTGTCTACCGTGGCACATATATCCAGATGTATCCACATGTATGCACAGGTGTACATCCCTTTGCCTTCCTTATCCATAAGGTGGTTGGACCTTTGTCCACAAAGGCATGTGAATCTCTGCAGAAAAAGCAAGACTTCTTTTACAAAACATTCTGCTTATATGAGGCACACTGTCAGCAGATAGTGACCTCTCCTTAAAACTTGGTGCTTCAGTAAGACATCCAAATGCTGCACTGAGACAAATTAATATTAGCATGCAGACACTAGGAATGCACCTCAGCACCTGAAGCTTTTAGGTGTGGGCAATTGCTGTTGCATGAAAGCAGTTGTTTCTAAATACACAATTAAGTTATTCAGTAATAACAGTTAAGTTACTGTTAATATTGCATTAAAACATAAAATGATGCATCTTTTGAAGTGCAGCATTCATTCGGATCCATGAATTACAACCTCCCACAGTCAATAGGAGCCCCTGCACTGATCTTGGCAGGCTCTGGACAGGTATAGGCAGAGGAAACTGGCTTTGTCTTTAGAACATTGAGTAAGCTGCACCTTTCTTCCATTACTAAGAGCTTAACTCACGCAGTCATTCTCCTCAGGCTGTTGTTCCACTCTAGGTAGGAAGTAGATTTCATATGTGCATCCTTACATCCTTATGCAATCTTTGCCTGGTAGCAATGCTTTGTACAAAATGTTCCTTTGTCAAAGCAGTGATTTCCTAGAGCTCTGACTTGGAGTTTTTGCAGCGGGAAGTGTTTCCTTCCAGTATTTAATCTCCTGACAAATGACTAGTAAAAGAATTGTGAATTTGTGTGGGCTTGTTTCTCTCTGCTACCTCTGCTGCTTGAAGTATTCTTAGCAAGGTCAACTGACCTTTATCGAGCCCTGGCTGTTGGCAAGATGATATCCATAGCGGATGCACTTCAAGCAGCCAGTGCTCCAGCATGAGCACTTTAACATCTGACCCCATCAGTATAAATAGTGTAAGATAGAGAAGATAGTTGACTTCTTTTCCTAGAGGAGAGCAGCTTCCAGCTGGTGTATCAGATAGTCTGTAGAACATCATACACATTTGATCTAGCTGGGTGAAAACCAGAAGGGTAATGGATCCAGTCTTTTGTTAGTTGAACACAACATGTCTTACTGTTTGTTTTGATGTTTTTTTCACTGTACATATGACCTGTAGTGCTGCCTGGGCAGATGCAAAGGTTACAAATCTCCTCTTATTGTCTAGGTTTGTTATGATCTCACTTGCCCTACCTTCTTAAGGAGAAGTATCTCAATTAAACCATAAATATACAGAATAGTAAAATGAAGACAAGTATTGGGATGTGGGCATGTAACACATACTTTTAACTACATGAGATAGTGAATATATCATCATGTGCTCCATGTTGACCAGAGTTTTTAACAGAACTCGCCTTGTGATTCCTCCATATTGTGATGGAAATGTTTTCCCAGTTAAGTACTCATGAAATATCTAAGACAGTGCATACTTAGTATATTCTGCAATGAGGACTATTTGAAAGGTGACAACATGCAAGTCTGAGTCTTGAGGGACTACAGTAAGGCTTTGGGTAAATGAAGTGCTTCGGCACTACCCTTGCAGTTTTTAATCCATCACTTCTTTCTCTCAAGCCACAGAAAACAGCCATATTAAGCCAAGTATATACAAACATGATTGTGTTACTGAAGTAACCCTTAGTCCATGTTACTTAAGAGTTTTTGCCACATGAGCTGTCAGGCCAGTCAAGCACAGTGTGCCACAGGCAAACATTGATGGGAAATCCTAGTTCTTCGCTGCATTTGAGAGAACAAAAATGGGGAGATTCCCTCTGAAGAGGAAAAGCTCATGTATGAGCCTGATGCCTTATAATTTTTAAGCTTGTACAATATATTAAGTATGGGATTTCACTCTCCTGGCAATAGCGTGGGTTTCTGTTCATTATCAGGGGTGTTTATTGCACTCTCCTTGAGGTTTTTATGTTTGTCTCTTTGGGGAGAAACACTTGAAATTTTGAGATGGACTAGGTTTCTGGTTTAGTGTTGTCTAACATTTTTTACAAGAATTACCTCTTTCTCTTTGAACATCAAAACTTGGATCTGATGATGCATCATTTATATAGGGAGAGACCAGCCATACCCACTTAAGTATCCCTATTTTCCCATTTGTACAGTACATCCAAATGTACTTCTGTTTCATGCTAAATTCATAACTGACCTAAAATGATCTGGAGCCTTTGCTGTTGCACATTGTTATGAAGAGTAATGACAGAAAGTGTCATCTGCATTGATTGTTTGCAGTTAAAGCTCCTCAGCTCTGCTTCCCAGCTCCCTTATTCAGTGGCTCTTCTGTGACACTGGGTGTTACATGAGCTGGCTGCTCTGAGATTTTGAGGCATGAAGTCAAAACTGAAACAGCAGTGTCTTCTCTGCACAGAATGTGTGGTTAAACAACAGAATTTTTAAAATAAGATTAGGTCTTTAACTACATACAGTCTTAGGTTTCACGCATACCATGTTGCTATGCAAGTGCTGCTGACTTCTCTGTCGAGAAGGCAGGGACCAAGTCAGCAGATGTGGTGCCCGGGAAGAGGGAAACATCAGAGCACTTGAACTAGAGACTCTGAAGAAGTGAGGTTCTTCTCATTTCCTGACCTAGGGTACTCCTTAGAGTCTACTGAATCCTCTGTCTTGCTTTAAGCAAGAGATGGAAATAAATGTGGTTAAAACTTACTAGGAGACCAGCATTTCTTTTGGCTAGACACACATTTTTAAATAAAAAGATTACCAGTATCACAGATCTATGACTTTTTACATGCTTTCTGCAGGGCGACCATTTTGTCAAATACAAGAGGGAGGATAAAGCCAGACAAATTGTGCAGTAACAGCTGTAACTAATGACAGCAGTGGGAAATGCAGAACTTAATGAAGGAAAAATCATAGTAAATATGTCTGGAAAAGGCCTACAGCAGTCACCTGGTGATGTTCCTGCCCTGATGATTACATATGTGTGTTATCTAGCTTAGTTGCCAGAGGAAATTTCCTGCTCAGAGTCTGTGTACTTCAGGATGGTTTAGATCTAAACCAAAAGTGCCAAATGTTAATGTTTTGACAGCACAAGGTCTAAAACTCAAATACTGTAGATTTCAAAGGTATATTCATATCTGAACCATTTGTTTCTTGTCCACTTTATTTAATTTCTATTTGATGTGAGCAGGCTTGACCTATGGTCTGAGCTAGTTGGCAGCCGTGCTGTTGTGTTAACATATCAAAATTATACATCTAACTGAGTCTCTACAAAGCTTGTAGTGACTTGAAAGAGCTTGCATGCATTCACCTAAAAGGCCTAGCTGAACGTACTCTGATCTTCATTTGAATGGCAGTCATCTTCGCAGTATCAGAAAGATCTCTCTCTATTAACACACAAGTGCTGCAATCCAGGGGCAGAATTTTTAGGTCTATGGAACTTAATCTTCTACTACACATTCTTCTCCCTCTCAGCAGCATTGATGGGATTTTGGTGTGTTATGGCATGTTGGGGGTGAATTTGTTCTGGGAGGCCTGTTAATTTTTATTTTTGTATGGAAGTCAGATGGGTTCGCATGTGAAGGCAGAATAACCCTTCTAGTAGTGATCATATACTGACATTTAATCATTACATGCAGTTGGGCTTCATTGTTCTGCGTAATTTTGACAGCAAGGCTTCCAGATACTCCCTTTGAGGAATAAGGGATGTGTAAGAAAAGTAACAGTGATGTGATAATTTTGAAATACTTTCTTATGCTCAGAAAATTATGAGCATTTATTCCTTGTTTCTAACTCAGTGCTCATCCTGACTTAGAGATTCGAACTATACTTGTAAAGTTACTACCAATTGCTACATTACAGAAGCCTGTTTTTCTTCTGTACCCCAGATCTAGATAAACACAAAGTCAGAAGTTACTTGAACTCATTTCAGATCAAATGAAAGATGAGAAACTTGAAGAGATGGAAGCATTTCAGGGTGTTATCATGTATTGCCTGAGCACTTAGATTCCAAGGTGATACATACCTAAAACCACCAAAGACAGATGTATCTGACATTATCTCACCCTCTAAATGCTTGGCAGAATTACAAAAAAAACCAAAACAGTAGAGAAGAGGGGGCTTTCTTCTTTTTATACTTCTACCTGTGGCAGTTACCCTTAAGACAGCCTGTCACATCTTTTGATAAAAGGTCCATCTTCAGTTTTAAATGGGAGCTATCTATGCTGAAGCATACGTTCAAAACCACTTTCTATAAATAGTCTCTCAGGATACTTTAGCTCCCTGATAATTTCACAACAACAACACCAACAAACCAGTACTGAGTTAAGCTGTCCTTGTTGAAGGAGGCAGGCAGCAAGCCTGGCAGAGGCTGCATTTCAGCATCTGTAGCTCTGAGCCTGGCTCCACACTGCTTTGGCCCCTGGCAAGTCACTCCCATTTATGCCAGGTGGGCATGAAGGTAGGCTGTTTCATTTACATGCACGGAGGGAGTTCATAGCCAATTTGCACAGACAAAAATGATTCAAGCCAGTGTGGAGTCAGGCACTGATTCTCCTCTCTTCTTGAAAATCTGGGGCAAGTCTGTGGAAGTAAATGAAGCTGCACTCTGCTCTCACAAGCAATTTCAGAGATATGTCAGATAAATTTATGTGGCTCGGAAGAAAAAGAAACAAGAACTTAGGGCAGCTTCTTACCATGTAGCATGGTGCAATGTCTTGCTCTTCTAAGGAGCTGTGCCCGTTTATCCCACATGAGGATCTGTTCCCAAGTCTGCTGACAGCAGACAGGCATGTGTTCCCTGACCTTCTGCAGCAGCAACTACAGCTGCTGAGCCTGTCTTCTCCCTCCCACCCCCACCATTTAGCATAGAGTGTTAAGAATATTTGCTTGCAGAAAATGTATTTTGTTCAGTTGTTAACCCCCCTGAATTCTGCCAAAGGACACTCTTTTTTCCTTTGTCACATAGGCGCTGTGTCCAGTAGAGCTGATTTTAAATAAATAAAAGTGAAAAAAAAAATAATTCAAGTGCCATCCAGAGTGAATCTATTAAATCATTCAAGAAGGAGGCAAAGAAAAAGTCTGCATCATGCTGGTTGCTTTTCTGCACTGAAGGAGCTCACTGGGTCTGCAGCACAGCAGAAAGGCAGCGATGGACAGGTGTGTGTGAGCATGGAGGAACGAGGATCTCTGTGTAGGGGTGTAAGCTGCACAATATGAAGAGAAACAGTGAGTAACCTGAATGTCTCCTTTGAGATAATAGACTTCAAAACATTTTTCTGAAAAGAGATGCCTAGTATGGATTTGGGGGGGGGGGGGGGGATTAGCTACAACCCCCTCCTTTGTAGCAAGAAAGCGTGCTGGAATGGTGAACTCAATGCTGCCACCCAGAGTGCCTCTTTGCATAATACATGGTGCTCCGTGTGGATCTGGAGACAAGGAAGATTAAAGCAGATGATCTTTCTGCATGTAAAGCAGCCAGAGACATCATGATGGATCATTACCGAATACATTTCTGGCCGCGCATAACTGTGTTCTGATCTTCCTTGTTGAAGTACTATCACCATCTCTCTGCCAGACTGTATTACTTACCTCATAAGAACCAAAAATACTCTTTACTTCCCAGTCTTTTGTCCACAGCTATCTCTGGGGTCAGTTGCATTATAAGCGTGCTACTTCCAGATATAGTAAAATGTTTAAATGGTTTCTAAACATCCTACAGCAGTCCAGAAAGGTGAATCAGATAATTGGCTGCATGGAGGGTCTGAAAAAGAAGTGTCCGTTCAGATGTTTGAGAGGGATGTGGCTCATTTCTCTTTAACCTCTTGCGCTTATTTCTGCATTGCCTGATGAAAAGAGGGGATGCTAGTGCAAAACCACAGAGTGGGGGGAATCTTGTGTCATACAGTTCCCCATCATTTCTATTTGACATTTTATCATGCAGCTATCAAAATTACACCATGTAGTGTATTTATTGGATAAGGGTCAAATTATCCTTAACACATTGTATATGGCTGTATAATACAAAGATTTAGTGTGAGATAAAGAAGGGGGGTGGGGGGGAATGTCTCTTGCTTACAAATGAAAATCAGAATCAAAGAAGCTGTGTGATCTGGTGCTGTGAGTTTCAACAGCCCTAAGATATAACTGCTGAGGCATAGGCAGGAGATCCTGGTCTGCACAGCTGAGCTGCAGATCTCCTGGGGACAAGTTTTTAGGTGACATGGTTGTACCAGTGCCCTTGGTGTTGGTTGGAATGGATCATTACCTGCCTTTACATCTGTGTCATGTCAGTTACTTTGTATAGTCCGTAATTTATCTCCTGAATTAAACAAGCCTTTATTGCACGTGATGCCTATGAATATCTAGGTGCCTTCCACTTCTTAATCATTACCAATGAGAAATGCAGAAATTTCCAGAAAACATCCCTTCTTCCCTCAGCTCAGTATGGAAAAATTGGAAATGTGTGGACAGATTTAACTTTTAGGTTCAGATTATTTTCTCAGAAATACTGAGAGTGATTTCGAAGTGAGATTTAAAATGGTGATATTACTGCTTCATTTAAATCCCAGAACTATTTCAACAGAGTCTTTAGTTTAACACATCACATTGGCAATTACTCATGATATATATAAGTACAGATATACCCACAAACACAGTCTTCATTTTATATTCAGCATTACAGTTGGTCCTTAATATTGTGCTGTGCTAATTAAGCTGTAATGAACAAACACACACATACACATATATCGTATTTGCTTTCCAAGTTTTCTTCTCTAGAAATGTGAGGGGGTTTTATCAACATTATGACATTAATTCTCCATTTATATACTGTTACTGAGCCCTTTGGATATAACCTTCAAGGATACTGATGCTTTTGATTTCCAACATTTTAATTTCTGTCCTTAAAAAGAGATGTCAACAGTCAAAGAGTGCACTTTAATGCTTTATTATGCAGCTCAGCTCCATCTTCAATACTAAGAATAGTCATTTATTCAAAACTAAGGAATTCATGCCATGGATATACTTTATGGTATTTTTTATATATGATAAATGATACAAACAATATATTTTTCAGTCTCAAAGATGTAAATATGGTATAGTATGGATTAGTACATACATTGCAATTATAGTTCTATCACTTTCTTCCATCCTTTTTTTTTTTTTCTTCAAAATGTCTAGAATTCATAAAATCATAGAATAGCAGGCTAGAAGGGACCTCAAGAATCATCTGGTCTCATTCCAATTTGCACAGGACTCAATGCAAAATGGCACATTAATACAAAACAACTGATTTCCTCTAGGCAGCAAAAGATCAGCTTTTCCTACTTCAAAATATTTGTTTGTCATGAGTTGCAGGGAAGGGGGCCGTTTGGCTTTGCATTTTCTTTGTCTCCCATTTCTCTGAGTTGTTCAGCAAGACACACAGTGTCCCTTGCTGCCCCCCAATTACACTGCAGTATATTCAGAGCTGCTGGAAACTAAATGGCATAAATTGCTGCCAAATGGAGCAGTGGCCCGATTGCATGGGTTTGGTTTTGCTCATCTTGAAAATGAGACCTTGGAGAATAAACTGTAGGCAGTTTTCACAAGAAAGGTTTACCACAGCTGGTATTTGTATTTTACCTGTGCCAGTGTCAGGAGAGGTCAGCCTCACACCCTACACTGCAGCTGCACATTTCTAGGGAACTGTGACTTGGTATCTCTTTGCTGAGGAGAGTCAGCCAAGGCTTCTGATGTCTTCCTGGGCTGTATAACTTTCTAAAAGCAGTCCTGAACATGGACCCTGGTGGATTGCATGCAGAGAGTATCCTTAAAAGTTGCAGCTTGCTGGTCTATCGATGCAATATTGTGCTTAGGCAGGTTGTTGTTCCATTTCTTAGAGATGCGGGAGGTGTCTAGTGCTAGCAACAGAAAGCTGCTCTTTGATGCCTTTACATTTCAAAGGCTAACACAATGGCTGAGGATTGCACAGGACACCTGTGAGAATCTGCAGAGTACTGTCCAGAGCTCTTCACACAATAATGGAGGAAGAAATATGCAGGACTCTAAACCAAGCTCAAAGGAGTGATGAAGCCCTCTGAACCCCTCAGCTTGAATTCAGAGGTTTGATCTCAGAGCATTCTCTGTGCTAGCATGTGTTCTCTGAAGTTTTCCATTAGCAACATCTGTAGCTAAATAGAGATTTCTGTCTGTTTTTTTACACTGGAGGGATTTCTGGGAAAATTACTGGTTTAATACCACAGAATGATAACAGAGCTACATTACAGTTTTTAACTAAGGGTTATGGATTGCCCAAATTGCTGCTTCCCTCAGAAATGATGGTATCTACAAGAGATAGCAGTCTGCCACAGCTTTTAGATGACTGACTTCTGTGTTTAATGGAAGCCAACAATAAGACTCTCCTTGTTGCAGAAATGTTCACCTGTAATAATTATAGAAAAGTCATAAGAATTTCCAGCAGCACATAAATCTCAGCAGATGGGAGTAAATTGTACTAAAAGCCAGACTCAATTTCCAGTTTCAGTAAAACTGGAAAACTTTCAACTAAACTTCTCATTTGAGAGATTTTCATACCCCTAAAATACTTCCCTTTGTGATTGGTAAGGTTTTCATTGTTTTTTATTTTCCTTTTTCCTGTCAGCCACCTCTTAGACATAGTCCTTTTTTTTTTTCTGTGAAATTTTTTTTTTAAGACAGTGCACCAAGGAATTAGTTCATGCAAGTCATCCCTGAGCACAACCAAAAACCCTTGAAAGTGAAGAAGAGGGTTAGTGTCGTCTGTGAATGCACTGGTATTTATCCCTATTATCCTTCACATTTCCAATTCAAGCAGTACATAATTTATCAGCTTTGTTGTCAAATACCACGTGTAATGGTGTTTAGTAAAAAGTTTGATTTTAGTAGAAGTTTGAAAGGGAGGGAGATAAGAAGAAAGGAAGGAGAGAGAATTATTCACTTCTTCCTCAGGAGAAGTGCAGAGCAGCACCTGCTTAGAATTTGGTGGTCATCCACTCTTTTCAGGTACTCCCATGGCACCATGTCATAGAAGTGGAGCAGTGTATCGAGTGTAAGAAAGTAGCTGAGCAGGGGCAACACAGGTAAATGTCTTACTGGAACAATGCAGAGCATGAGATTGGAAATTTTTTGGGGGGTTGCCAAGCTGAACGGTTGCATGGCAACCCCACTGCTCATTGCTATCATTCTGAAAGTGAAGCCATTTGGATATAGGATGCCAGCACACTGCAGTGTTCTCCTCCCAGTGCCAATATTCTTCTGCTGCTGTGATGAAACCATGACCCATGTACTGACTGACCGTGAAGGAAAAGTCTTGTGCTGTAGCTCCATACTTGAGAAAGAAAAAGGAAAATAGGACATGCTGTGCTCCGGCTGGTGTGGCAACCTTTTGGGAGTGATAACAGTGAGGACTGCCTGTCTTAGGAGGAACAGGGGATGTGCAGGATTTGAGCACAAAGGATTGCCAGGCTGGTAGTTTGAAGTGAGCCCTCACTCTGCCAGAACAGCAGCTTGTCCCCTGAGAATAGATTAGCAGAAATGTCTATGCATGCCTCTCTAGCACATTAACAGCAGTTTGCCTGTTTTGTTACATAAATAGATTAAGCTTTAGCTGTTCTTCCATCAGACAGATTTTCTTTGCTTTTTTATTTCTTTACATAATCATCAGGCATTCTCATCAGTTTTGTCCTGCAAGCAAGGCTTTGAAAAAAACCCTGAAGAGCTGACTGAACAGTTGCTTTTCTTTCAGCATCTGTAGCTGTTTAATATTTTGCTTGTCTGTCTCTCCAGGTGCACAGGGGAGACAGAACTGCTCTCTGCAGTCTGAATCAAGACAAGCAGAACTTGAGCAACTGGGGAGACAGGGTGAACTGCCACAACACTGCCAAAATTTCTGGCTCACGATCTTGAGCTCTGGTGTTTATGTGTCAAAAACTGGAAGTCTAACTGGGTGAATAAACCTGAGGCCATAAAATTCATAACTGTTTGGATTTCAGCCAGCTCTCCACTGGGGATTTTGTAGGTTCAGTTTTAATTCTTTCTTCCATTTGATATGGGAATAATGCAGTTTATGCAGTCCTGGAAGTACGGAATGAAGCAGCTCTTTTAATTAATACTATTTAATTTATTTATTTATTAAGTGCTGTCCTGCCCTGTTACTTTTCTTACAGGATCGGAATTTTACAAATATTTAAAGCAAACTGATATCTAAAGGAGTTTGTTCTCTGTTTCTGGAGTCTGTATACTTAGTACATAAAGCTACATGGACTTTCCATATATTAAAATAAAAAATCCTGCCATGGTGAGGTCAAACACAGATGACCTCAGTGACAGAGCTTTCTTTAAACAATTTTGCAAATAGTAATTGTTTATTTCATGAAGAAATTGCTTTTTTGGGCTATGTTCCTATTTAAGAATCTCATATGAAGTTAAATTGCTACAGTGCTACTACAGTACTTCTCTCACAAGCTGAATCCTATTTTGGACTTAGTATCTGCTCTTACTTTTAGCCTAATACTTACTTCTTGGCAAACTCCTCAGGCAAAGCCACTAGTGGATTCAAGAGATACATCATGCCCGAGCCAGGAACTGATTTATTTTACTTGAGTGAATCCGTAGAGCAGAAAGACAGGGAAGGAAGCTGTAGTACAGGGTACTGACTGCATGTCTTCCTGGTGCGTACCTAGAATGATACTGAAACCATATGCCTACCTATTTATACATCTGAATACTGTGTAAGAACTTCCTCCTTAACTGGCTCAAAATATTTGCTCTTCTGGGGTGAAACTCTTTATCAGGATAAAAATTAATATTCCTAAAGCAATGGCAAAAGAAGTATGGAATTTTTTTTTCCTATTCTAAGCCTGGAATTTTATTTTTATTTGGACTTTCTCATTCCTTTTGACACAGATTTGCATACCTGAATTGAGGTCATGGTGCTCTTTTTGTGTGATGTTGCAGGAATATCTTAATAGTCACAACCTACCAGTAGCATGTCATTAATGTAAGTTTTGCACTCTCACTTTCTGCTTGCACAGCAAACACGTAGAAAGCTGTCACTATTCTTCAGGCCTAGCATCCTGGATTTAGCCTTGCACACGCTGCTGCAATACATGGTGATAAAGCATAAGAATGATAGCTGGCTGTGTTCTTGAAGTCTGAACTGCACATTATTTCTGTATGATGTGGAAAATGCTGCCTAATTTATTTCTCTTTGTACACAAAAGTGTAGCAAAAAGAACAAAGGGTAGTTTGTGAAGTTTCTTGGGAATTTTTTTCACATGAATCAGACGACTGCAAATGACAGCCATCAACCCTATTTCTGCTCCTCCATCCCTCAGTAGTAGGTCAGAATTTGCTGTAGTGCATCCTGGTAGCTTTAGTGCCTTGTCCTTTAAATAAGTTCTGTGGATAAACTTTGAAAAAGATGGCAGAGTCCAAAATGGATTAGAATCAGTGCAGTTTTCCCTAGGGAAGCGCCTCTAATATCCTTGATATAAAGGCTGTATTACTTAGTTTTACTCCTATATAATTTTCTCTTATTATGGTCTCTTATTTTCCTTCTCAAAAAGACACAAGAGTCTTGTCAGCACATGGACCACAAAGGACCTGAAAATGCATCCCCTTATGTGCCAGGACAGCAGAGTAAAATGCTGCAGCGTTCTGTCAGCGTCCATTTTGTGCCACTGGATTACAAGCGTTGCATGTAAAATTTATTGTTATTTTCTGACCTAGAAAGACAATTAAATAGCATAAGATTGTCACAGAAAGCTAGCTAAAGATTTATTATTTAAAAGAAACAAATGCTATTCATTCCTTCCTTTCTTTCTAGTTCCTTCTTCTTGCCCAGCTCCCTAGCAATCACTTCTAAATTTTAAATTTGCATTTCTGCCAACTTGTTTCTATATGGTGTGCCAAAGTTTTTCAATAATATATATGCTGTGCCTGCTCTGAAAGCATATTTTGGCAAGGGCCTTTTTCTAACTCAAACCAGTATCTGCTTTCAGAGATTACTTTTTTTTATTACTATTTAATTTCAACATAGCCTGAGAGAAGCTGCTGCCCAGGGTGCCAGAAATCAGAGTTACATGGGCAGCTGTTTCTTGCAAGAATTTAGAGCCCATCAAGAAGCCAAGAAGTAGCTCTGGAAATTCAAATCTTGCATGCAAAGGACAAAGCTTCTCTCTTTCCTGCACTCCCAGTGGGTTCGGTTCTGTCGCTCCTCAGGGACATCCCCTGGCGACTCATGAACTTGGCTCAGTACTCAACATCTCTACTGAATGTTGATTACCACTAAAAGCAGGTTTTGACACTGTGGGCTGTTAGAAGCTAGATTGAGAATATTTCGTTTCATCTAGAGGTTTTCTTTTTTTTTTTTTTAAGACACAACAGGTTCCAAACCAGAGTGTAAGCTCTGTAACCACAGCATCCTCATGTCACTTTTACAAGGGGCATGTTTACAGATATAAGACCTAGTGGGAGAGGCTCTTAACATTTCCTCTGATCTACTGAAACACAGAAGATGGACATGACAGTTTTCTTGGGTTCAAGTAATCTGAAATTATTATGCACATACTAGTTTTAACTGGAATGAATGCAGAATGCCCCTAGATCTAGTCCACTTTTAAAAGCTTACCATATATGCTTTGGTATAATCAATTATGCTAGCAACAATACACTGCAACCTTGTTAGTCATGCCAAAGCAGTACTTTTAGTATTGGGCATGAGTACAAAGCTGTATAAGAAAGGCATCTTAGAAACTGTCTATGTCACAAACATAAAGTTAAGCTCCTTGGTATATTTCTATTTGTGCCCATGTAATTCTGCAAGTAATTTTACAGAAAGCCACGTGACAGGTTGGTTATTTTTAAAGAATGTGATACTAAGTGACACAATAGACTCCATTTTTTAAAGTAAAACAAAAAAGAAAGCCTGTACTTCCTTCATTTCTCATGTTTTTGTATGTTTTTCTTCTATTTTGGAGAAATACAAGTGAAAGTGAAACTACAAAAAGATAGGGGACTTTTTAGTAGAGATTACTTTAGAATCTACATTCTTATTCCGAGAATTATTTTTTTTCAGGTTCATAACACTGATCGTGTACTAATACAAACTGATGATATGCCAAGTGACACATTTTTATTTATGAAGCATTATGGATAAGTGTTAGTAAAGCACTTCTGATGTTCTAGATCAGTCTTTTTTTCTTTGCACAGTGAAAAAGCAACTTGATATTTCATAAGATATAATCGTAGCAATTTTTAAGTATTTTTACATAAAGTGATACAAGCTGCATCACAAAATTGCTTTCCATAGAAAATTTAGAAAAAAGTGGTGGAAAGCAGTGCAATGTTTCAACTTCAGCTTTTTTATCATTAGAAACATAACAGTAAAAGTGTATGGCCTCTGTCAGCTGACAGTATCAATGATGACTTTGGGTCAATTTCTTGATGTCCTTGGTCTACTAAATTGTGCTGTTTGAATATTTAGCTCTGCTCCCTTGATTTCCTTCCTCTATTTGCTTCTCGGTTTTGTAGCCACCATTATGTCTGTCATACTGCATATATCTGTCAATAAACTACAACAGTGTAGTTTATTTTTTCAATGCACCTAAAGCCATCTTCACAAATGGAATTTACTCACAAAACTGTGTTGGTCTGTTTTGTAGAATTGTCCCTCACTGGTACTGTTCTTGTTTCGGTAAGTTTGAAAAACAAAGCCAAAGCTAATAAAGTAGTTCTGGCAGCCCCTCCACATGTGACTATCCTTGGAAAGTATCAATGACTTATTTTCTCAGTGTTGTGTTTTAGCTCTCACATAGGTGTTCTTTCTTGTTGCATACTTGACTCAAAACTGTTCTGTTTCTCCATTTTCTCAATCTGTTTCTCAAGTTTTGGAAGATGTTCACAACATGCTTAGTGCATTTTATGCTGCAAGAGTGTGTCCCTAACCTGTGGGCAATAAAGTGGGATAAGCTCACTGCACAATTGAAAGGTGCCTTATGGAGCAGCTTAATCTGCCTGGAACATGTTCAAAGCTCACACTGCAGAATGTGATGGATGTATGGGATATCAACTGCAGCAAAAATTCATTTTGATATCTTGTTTATTTTCCTTAATCTTTGCTGCCACTGACAAGGGCCTCTGTTGTTAACTGTACTGGTGTACAGCAAGCGTCCTGCTTATCACAGTTGTTGCACTACTAAGTTTCTTGGCATATGAAGCCATCAGCTTGCTGTTTGGAGCCAGTCACATGTCAAGCAGCTGCAACCCCCGACTCACAAACAGTCTTGAATCAGTCCTCTTCTTAGAGACAAAGGTTTTCTCTTCTAACACACCTCAAGTTTGCAGCAAAATCTGTATTTCACCAAGTGTGCATAAGCAGTGCCCATCCAGTCTTTGTCTGTGTAGATGCTGTTAACATTATTTATACGCTACCAGACATGAGCTGGAAGCAACAAGATAAAAGCCATATTTTATGATTGCTTCCAGAAGCATTACCTTCAGCTGCATAATTACCTGTGGCATCTGCTGGGAGATGTGTGAACTATTAATTTGCATACAGCTATTACTCTGTTTTCCCCCCTTTTGTCAACTGACCATGGCATGTTGCACAGTCTCTTTCTCGTCTAGAGGAGAATGCTAACCCTGCTTTCTTCTGAATCAGGGCACCCAATAAGTAGTATCTGTTGTGAAAGGAGAGGCAGCAGATGGAAGGGTCCTATGGGTAATAAATGCATGTGTCTATATATGCATGCATATGCATAAGGGAGAGTCTGTGCAGGAAGAGTGTGCAGCAACGCTTGCTATGTGTCCGTATGTGAGAGAGAGAAACAGGTTGGTTGTACGCTGCAGGCCTCCTGTTGATCTCCTGCAGTATGAGGAAGAGTTATACATGTTCTGTCAAGCACATAACTCCAACTGATATTGAAGAAGGGCATCCTGCCTAATACTGTGGTTGCTTGATAAACCTGAGGGATGTTATTCTTCTCATCAAATCTGCATTAATTTACAAAATATCCCTTTTCTTGTTTGGTTTTGGTTTTGGTTTTGGTTTTTTTAACCTAATTCTTCATTTGCCTTCCTTTATTTTATCATTAGAGCCTTTTCTTAACTCTTTCCATAAATGCAGTTCCATCCAGCACTTATGCCTTCCAGTCTTCCAGTGAAAGCATTAGTGAAAAGTGGACACTCTTAGTATGTACATCCTCATTTTTGCAGCAGAAAGGAGAACAAGATTCAGGTTTGAGAGCACAATATTCTCTCTAAATCCTCTAAAGTGAGGATGTTGAGATAAACTTCTCTGGGCAAGTGGTCTCAACAAAACTGAAGGGCTTTAAGAATAGTTTAGATTAATTTTCACCAAAAATGCTAGAAGGTGTAGCTGAGACTGTTTCAGGGCATGAGCATACATTTGTTGATCTTTCAAGATCCTTCATATCCTTGTTATTTAATTCTAGAACTATAAATGCTGTAACTTCAACTCACTGTCTTCCACGGTCTCTAGTTAGGACTTTTCTGTTGGTTGGTTCGGGTTTTGGTTTTTTGGTGTTTGGTTTTTTTTTTGTAAGGGGATATGTAAGTACAAAAATGAACTAATATAGCTGGTGAATTTTGTAGTGACACCTGTGGTAGCAGGTAAGAAGCCGCTGTACCTTAGCTTGAGAACTTACCTCTGCTTCTTAGAGAGCCTCTCATTGGTGATGGTCCTTCATGTCTTAGATTTTCGTAACTCCTACTAAGGAGCTGTTGCACTAGTGGCTTTGCAATGAAGAGCGCCAAGGAGTCTGTGGGCACACAGCTCTTGTAGTATGTCATCTGCCCTGTAGGTGAAGGATTGGGAGCCCTAGTGGTCCTCCTATGCTAGTTAAATAATTAAGGATTTCAAGTGTTCTAAATTGTGTTAATTACAAACCAGCCTTTCTGCTGCAGGCATCTTCAGGACATGTAGTAATTTCAGGCTCTAGCACTTTGGATTGGTTGCTGCACATGCTGCATGCAGAATGCCACTTAGAGCAGATGACTGTTGTCATACAGTAAGAAACATCAAATTCAAAATCAGATAATTATACTTTTTCCACCTATATTCTTCTTCCCGTTTCAACTGAGAGGTATCTCTTTCAATAACTTTTCTAAAGGTTTCTGTAGGGTTAAAGGGGAACTACTAAATGTTTCTTGCAGTCCATTCCTCAGCTGGCTACAGCTGAGCAGTGAGAGTATGAGCCATCTGTATCACTTTGTCTGAATGGTAATGTGCATTGAGATCTTTGGGAGATGAAAAGCATTTTATACCAAATCACACCTGCAAAGTGTTTCATTAATTTCTAAAAGGATGTCTGCTCTTATCTTAGTGAAAGAACTTGGAGATCTCTGTTATACTCTATAGGTCTGAAACTAGAGAAGATGCAGGTAATAAAAGGTAAGCCTGGGCCATCAAACCTAGCACCTGATCAAATCTACAATGCCTGTGCCTCTTCAGGTTCACATATTTGCTTTTGTTTATTTCTTGATAATTTCTAGCTGAATTGGAGAATTTTCCTGAGGATTTTTCCAAATCAATTGTAAAGACACTGCTGATAGGAAGGAGCAGAAAACACTTTTCAAACTCATCTCTGTTTCATCACCTTCTTTCCTTTTTTCTTTCTCTTTTGTTGGACTTAATTATCTACAAAGGGAGTTGCAGCAGTAAACATTAAACCTCACAACGAAAGGAATTATGAGAGAGGAAATTCATAGTATTCTAGCATAAAATAAGGTCTTCAAAATGGTGGTATCTTGTTTTCAAAGCCTCACTTTATACAGAACTAAAGCATACAGTTAAGGGAAGAATATAAGCAGGTTTGATTTACTGGAGAGCAGCTAGCTGGGATGCCATCTCCTTTGTTTGCCCCTGCAGACTGCATCAGTTGGCAGTGCAAGGGACACAGGTGCTGCTGACCTGCCTGTGCCTACAGCCTCTCAGCGCCTACTGGCTGCTCTGTGCTTTGATGGTTGCTTAAAACTCTGCTCATTGCTTCAGTGTTTCCCCAGCTGGTGAGTCTCAGGGTAAGTGTCAGAGAATTTCTAGAGTTAAATCCATAGCTGTTATTGCTGCTTTCTGCCAAGACTTTAACCTTTTTTAAACAGTTGTACACAACACTAATGAGTCTCTGCAAATAGAAGTCTGTATTAAATTGGCACTGGAGTTTGTGCCCTGGAGTTTGTTCAGACACTAAATGCAGCCGAAGGGAAACTCTGTTTTATTCTCAAATGTTAAGTACCCAGAATTTCCTCTCTTCTTCAGCAGGTGTCACAGCAAGTCATACCTCCTAAATGACCCTGTTAGAGTTAGAGGCATTTAGTGGTATGACTCAGCCATTACAAGCTGTATCTTGAGATACAGTATCTCATCTTCCCTTCCATTCTGAGGCCAGCTGATGGATGCAGTGGTGGAGCCAAGTGAAATGCTGAAAGCAGCTCTCTCAGCATGCCATAAGCAATAGAGGAGCTAGCAAGTGTAACTAATAGGTCGTGCACATATTCACTGCAGTGGGCACATATGTAAACTTGCTATGTTCTGTATCTCAGTCTTCTAATAACTTAGGCCTGTTCTCAAACATACTATCTTCACAGTATTTTTGAGAGCAGCTTTAAGTTACTGAGCAAGGTGTCTAACATGATGTTTCATTAGGTAGTCTTCATATGAAAGGTTTGTTGTTTAATAAGCTCTTAGACCTGAAGTCTTGAATAGCATTTCAAGGCTTTCTTGGCATGTCATCAGCCTATAGTTCTGTTTACTTCACAGCCAGAATATGCAAATACCCATGACATGTCTTTACAATGAAATGAAAAAATATCAGAATTTTATTGCTGATTTTCTCCTCTGCTCCCTCCTAGACAAAATTCACTCTTGAATCATTTCTCTCATCTGGTTGCTATCAGCTGGCCTGACAAAGCAGACAAAACAAATTTTCTAGATCACTGACAGAAGTGACCATATTCTTGATAGGTTTTGTTAAATGATATGTTTAAAAAAAGAAGCCTTCACCTTGTCAATTTGATGGAAGGAATTGGAATGATTTAAGTCTGAAAGTGGGATACAAGAGGGAGATGTGGACTGTTAAATGCAAAACAATATAAAAGACTTAGCAGGATGGAGAAACTAAATGTGACAGGCCTGATCCTCTGTTGCACTCTGGCTTCTGAAGGCACTTGTGGTTGTGTGGAAAATGTCTCAAGAGAGTACCAAGAGGACAGGCTCTGCTGAGCAAAGAAGACTGGGGTAAATGTTTGTAAGGGTAGAGCAGAGGAAGGGTCCTTCAGCCTCAGGGTGGTGACAGAAGGATCTGCATCTTCCATGGACTTCCAACACTTGTTCAGTACTGCCTCCATGCACACTGGAGTCTTTCTGGTGGGAAGCTTCCAGCTCTTAGTTTAATCACCTTCTCTAGCAAAATGAAGGAGAAGGGAACACAATGATCTTGAGACTAGAGATGCTCGGAGAGTGGGGACTCCCTTGTCCTGCATTGTGCTGGCAGAGACTGAAGATGCTGAAGATGAAGCCAGTATACTGGCCATCAACCTTGGGACTTCTTGGCCTATGTGTTTGGAATCATCTAGCAAATGGCTTTCATCAGCAATTGGTACATACATTAATCTTTGTAGAGAAGGTATCAGGCTAGAGAGTCAGAGTGACCTTCAGATGCCTGATTTCTGACTGCTGAGAGGACCCCCTGAACAAGCCAAAGATGTGGGGTTAGCTCTGGCTTCCTCCGTTGGCTAGGCTGGGCCTGAGTTGTGTAACAGCTCTGTCTCATGCCTTTTGTGAATGTTTGGATGTGTCTTGCAGTGGCACAATAACCTGAGTGTTCACTGAGTGTATCCATGTCACTGGCTGGGTGATGAGCAAGCATTGCCTCCGTCTCTTCCAAAGGACATGGGAGATATTTGACTTTGTGGAAATACAGGATCATAAAAACATCAGTGTAAAACAGGACATTTTAACTTTGTGAAATGCAACTATATAAGCAGGGAAACCAAATTATGGTCCATTTATTCTCTCAACACCTTAGTCACAGTATTTTAAAACACTTCTAGGTGACATAAAAGTGTCACCTCGTAAAATATTAATACAGCAAAATACTGATACAACTTCACATTCTGTTTTAAGACTCCCACATCAACAGGTTGGGGGATTTTGGTTTTTGAGGGTTCTTTTGTAGTGCATGCAGACTTAAATAGAGTTTGGATTTGTTACCTATGACTTATTCCAAGTGAAGAGGATCTGGCTGTGGTAAGTGTTTGAACTTAGTTGTTTTTTTCAGAGATTTTTCTATCATGCAATTCCCCTGAGGTTAAGGTGTGGAACAGTGCAGCCCAGGCTCTTTCACTGGTTCTGGAAAGAGAGTAAAAAGCTTCCCCTGAAGACCGTTAGCAGTTAGATCTCTTCCCCCAGAGTCTGATTTGCTGAATTGCACTTGTACAGAAGGCAGGAGCTTTACCACACTTGGCAGACAATAGTATTTCCATTAACAGCTAAAAATAAGCAGTTATCTGATAACACTGATAAATGACTACCTTCAGGAAAGGGAGTGTGTATTATTTAAGAGGCATTACCTGAACTGAATTATAAGGTGGGTAAGAACTCTCTTCCTTTCATGTAAGTGGAACAGAAGGGCACACTGGATCTCAAGTTTGCTGTATGGAATTTATACTGCAAAGGACTCACCTTCATTGTAGTGTTACAATAACCACAAAACTATTTCCATGCTTCTTGCAAACTGTTTTAAGGGCTATTCATAGGAAGGGGAAGAGGATGTATGCATATAATGTTTTTATCACGTTTATTTTGTATATTTAGAATTATGATTTCTTTAGAAGCTTAGTAAAAGTGTTGCAAGGAAAATTTCAAACAGAACTGCCTTTTTGTTATTGCTCAAAGAAATTGGCATAACAGTTCCAGGGTTTTTGTTGTGACGTGGTATTGGTATAGAGTTGCACCTGAATTCAAATACAGGTTTGGAACTTTTGCAAAGTTAGATTTGAAATTTGCTTTTTGTCACTCCTCGCTATTTACATTGGAGCCATACTACCAAGGGATCATGGCTAGAAGTGAGGCAGGATGGACCACTTGTCTGACTCACAGAATCACAGAAACATCCAGGTTGAAAAGACCCCCAGGATCACCAAGTCCAACCCATAACCCTACTCTACAAGATTCACCTTAAACCATTCCCCTAAGCACCACATCCAAACAACATTAAACACATCCAGGGTGGGTGACTCCATGTGGCAGTTGCTAATTCTCAGCATCAAGAGCCCTGACATTTGAAACTAACTCTGAAATTTGTCCTCTCATGTTGATAGCAGATGTTGACCAAATCCAAAATTCTAGACTCTGGTGAAATTCAGATGTGCATCTCAATCGTGTGATGGAACAGGCTATGCAAACAGGTTTAGACCACTCTCATATTTGTGGCATGTTCTAGATGTATATTTTCAATGGGATCACAACTTAGCAACCATTGCTATCTGTCTATGAAAATGGCTTTCAAAGTTTTTTTTCATTATGCATATGCTTACAGAAGCAGTTACTTTAATAAAATAAAAGGGTCTATACTGCTTGTGCTTTCACATTTGAGACCCAGCAGGTTAGTAACACAGTCTAGGGGAAGGTGAGGTTATTTAATTGCATGGTGGCATATTATATAATTTTCTGTCTCCAAAGTTGCTGGGTCTATATGTCTAAAAGAAGGCTCTGTCAGAACATCAGACATTTTCTCTCCCACTCTCATGCCTCATTTGTATTTTGGACTATTTTCCTGGCTTTGCTAAGTAATTATTCATTTGGCTCATAAAGTTCATTTAAGAGCTCAGCAGAATATTCACCTTCTCAGATGCACAAAGTCTTGCTTATCTTCTGTCACTATCTTGAAGTATTATCAGCCAGAATGGGATGATGGTCCTTGAAGTCTAGACAAAACCCAGACCTGACATCTAAAATTCCTCAAGGAATCCAAACAGTTAACCCAATTTCTTTTTGTATTTCATCCTACAGAGACTTTTGCTATCAGCAGAGACAAACATAATTCTTATGCAATTCTAGTTTCTACTTCTAAGAAGGCTTACACATATGATTAGGTTTCAGCGAAGCAGCTTGTGTATAAATTTAAGCAAGAATTTGTTACAGCAGTGGAACTATTCTGAATAAGATGCACAGTACCCCTGGGATCTTTTGATGAAAGGTGTTATTATCTGTATCACTCATATCAGATACGTTGCTTTTACAGGAATGCTGTGGTTGTACTCTTTCTACTGGTTGGGGGGGAAAAAAGCATCAAACCCTGGATGGGCTGAAAAGAGGATCGACCTCAAAGGCACTTCATGTAGACTCTTCCCCAGCACAGCTGGCTGACAGGTATTTCATGGAATTAAAGGTCAGAGATTCTTTTGTGTGTCAGGCTACAGTTTGCACGTAGGTGTCTTCGACGTTTGCATTCACACACACCACTTAAAAGTTGTTCTTGCTGACTGCTGCAGAGCTTAGAATTAGCTGGCTGGCTAAAACCACGACTTGATTTTTCTTTCGTGCTGCTCACTACCACCCATTCTTATGGCATTCTGATGGAACTGTCCAAATGTTGACAAGCAGTGACTGATTTGTGGCCAAAGCAGGCACACTGTAAAGTAAATAGGCTTGAGCAACGTAGTCTAAATAAAAACCACATCTGCTGCTTTCCTTGGAGGTAGTGCAAAAATAACATTTTGTTTTCTCTCACTGCTTACAGAGATATAAGGGAGAGCTGCTTGCAGCTCTGTTTTCACTGGAACATTCAAACTCCTTATCCTTCTCAGAGCCCAAGGCTGAGTCCAGTCCTGGGATAACTCATTTGCCTCAACGTGTGATCCCTGTTATATTCTGTGTGCTGAACATCACAAGCTTCAACATCCTGAGCTTAAGCTTCTTAACATTTCATGAAAAGCATCACAGAGTTCCACCATTTGATGGTAGTTGTACTAGAAATGTGCCGTTTCTTCAGACAAGGGCTGAAGAACTGCACATTTTTCATTTGATTTCAGCTAAATCAAGATTTCACTCAAGTCAGTCTATACATTTTCCCTGCACACTAACTGAAGTACCACCTAAATGATTTAAGGTGTGTCTTCCTTCTGGAACACGTTGCATTTTGTACAGATTTGTCTGATTTCTTCCCTATTCCTAATAAGATAACCCCCTAGTTGACTTCATGCTAGGTATTTTTATATAGTGCTAAAGAGAAGCAACAGACCAGTGGTTTGGTGCCACCAATGAAGATTAAGAACTCAGCCAGAGCCTGAGGGTTGGATGTATCTCTCTGAGTACTGATCTCTCCCATAGTCCAGGGATGAAAGTAGCTATTTCTACAGCATAACCCGTCTGTGCTTGTTCAATTTCTACCTTACAAAAAGATAAATATAGAAATGTGTATTTCTTTCCTTGACTGACAAGGGAGCTTAGGCAAAGAGTTCTGTTACAGATATTTGTTTTGCAGACCTGTAATTTGGATAGACAAATCCCAACTCACATGTGCTAAGCAGGAATAAAGCCCTTTCCATCAGTCAGTGTCCATTTGGAAAATGTTCTTGATTTCCACCACACCCCCCCCGCCCTTGATTTCACACTAGAGTATCATGATGTCTCAATATTGGGCTGTAGTGCAAGCAGGATAAGCAGTAAAACATCTCATAACCCTACAAAGTGGGACAATTTTATGGACAGAACATCTGTGTAATTGTATTAGAAACAGTTATTCCTATACATGTTAATGACGTAGTTTTTCTTAATTTACCCTCTAGTCTAACTGTGTATATAAAATGAAACACTGTATGCTAGGACATTTACCTGTGATTTTAGTATGTGATTTGGATGCTACGAACTTGGAGCACTTGTCATGCATCTCAGTGAGACACAATATCTATTGAGTCTAAGTTAGGGGGGGGAGAATAGGGAGGGGGGAATGTGTGTATTTTTATAGTGCGATAAGCTCTGCCTGTAACTGTTGGGATAGTTTTCATTGCAACAATGAGATTTTAAAAAAAACATTCTGAAGTAGAAAGCAACTTCCTGCCCCCACACACTGTATTTCAAGGGTCAAAAGGGAACTAACTCCAAAAGCAGCAGAAGTCTGCCTTTGTGCTGCACTGCAATTGGTTCATGTCCTCATTAGAAGAAAAAGTGATCCACTCGAAGTAGGATGTCAGCTTAGCCACTTTCCTCTTTCCCACATACTCTCCTTTGAACAGAGAAGGGGTTTTATTCTATTGTCAAAGTCCCTTAGGATCATAGTTTTATGAGAAACTTCATGCAAGTTTAAAACCTATTTGAGTCTTTTCTTGCTGCTGATACTTACACAAGACAGGTTTCTTCAATTATTTAATCTACACTTTCTATCAGCAATGACTGGCTTCACTTTTTCTTCAGTTGTTGGGTTGTGTTGCCTCACTAAAACCCTGATATTGCAGGGTTGTTTTTGTGGGTCGTTTTGTTTTTCTGAGGGTCATGCTAAGGATAGTCCAACAGTTTGAAAAACAACACATTTATCAGCTCACCTTCCCTCTCACACACTGGATGAATAAAAGCAAATCTATGAAGATATTCAATTCTGGCACCTAATTTTATGCCAGGACCAGACACATGCTGCATATCTAGTAAAGCAACAGCGCAATGATAGGGTGAAAAGGTTGGGTCTAAAGAAATGAAGGGTTTGGTTTTTTTAATGGTTTTTGTTGCAGAACATCACAGAATAATAGAGACCAGTAAAGACACATATTCATTTTTATCAGGAAAGTGAGGTCATTGCACTCACATGATTTCCCACGGAGGGTTTAATAAAAACTCCTTTTACTGTTGGATCTTGCTATAAATAAGCAGATGGTGGTGATTTTGGGTCCAGACTGTTGGGTTTATATGCAAAATGCCTTTGGATAGCAGAAGGAAAGGTTGGATAGTGTTATATTAAATAACAAAAGCATGCTGTGTTTAAAAAAAAAAAAAAAAAA
>WBNM01009932.1:120792-192464 GCA_013399055.1 Ramphastos sulfuratus | reverse complement strand
AAAAAAAAAAAAGGAAGCAAGAGCAACAGTATTATCAGTATGAAAAGCCTTGAAGCCTGAATTTCTGGCAATGTTTTAAAGCCAAGGGAGATAATACGTGGTTAAGATGTATTACTCAAATACCGTAAATTGGAAAATCTGTGCAGTCTTGCTGATTTACAGCAACAGAGTTTTGCTTCTGTGATTTTATTTTCAGGTTAAGACTTCAAATACATGATTTAAAAAAAAAAAAAAAAAGGGTCTAGCCATAAGCCTACTTTGAATGGCTCTGATTGCACAGCTTGCACCTGAAGCTTTGTATTTTTAACATTTACTTTCAGCTTACTTTGCAATTGAGCTGATGAAGACTTGCTTACCTTGATTTACACCTTTAGAAGGATAACATTATCCCATTTTCCCTCCATTCTCTTATAGCACATAGAAGTATATACAAATGGAAAAACGTGTGACACTGATGCTCAATAGATTGACTTCAGTCATGAGCAGCAATGTCTACACAAGAAGGGTTTTGTGCCACTGAAAAATCATGTTAGATTCAAGATTTACCCCACCCCACCCCCTACTCTGGATTAATAGTATCTAGTGTAGATGTCTCCTAGATGCTTTTACTTCCATATAGCACATTTCCTAGAAGCATTCAACATGCAGCACTTGAGAGAAGCATAGGCAATACCACATGGAGCGTTTGCCCCAGAGCTCTCACTAATCTTCTTGCTATGAGCATAAACCTAACAGCTGCATCATGACCATTGTCAGTGCCTCTCTCAAACCATTTCAAGGACTTGGACTTTCCCCTCTCTGTGTAATGCCAAAAGCAGACTGGTTCTCCTGGTTTCAGGATGCTCCAATACGGCCTTTCCTGGACAAGTGCTAAGTTTTCTTATGGACTCTTCAAAAAACCTCATATATAAATGCTGTGGCAGGAGTTGTCCACAGCAGTTCATGGTACTGTCTGGCCCCTGCCACTCTGGAGTCACTCAGGCAAAGTACCACAGCTCCTGTGCCATAAAAGCAAGGTGTCCTTCATGGGAGCTGCAGCTCTCTGTATTTGTGGTAGAAATCCCATTACACTTGCCTGTTATCAGGAGCCATTTCAGCTTGTTCCTCTTTCAGGAATCCTACTGTACCAGCCCAACCTACCTGTTATATCAATGCTGCTCTGGTTATCTTCCTAGTGTCATAATGCTGAACTGCAATGTGTTCAGTTCAGGTACAGTAAAGACCACCAGGGAAGGTCACTTTGTAAACTGAACCCAGAAATGCATTGGCACTAGCATAATTTGTAGCCTCACATACAGCTTGTGTGAAATTTGTCTGTTAGAGGTGTAGCCCTGTGTTTTGGTGAATACTGAGTGAGTGGGAGCAAGCTCATTGCTCTGCTCAGTTACCCTGAGAGGACAAACTGACCCTCCAGGAAGGATGAGACTGGGGAAGGCAACTGCCTCACTGGCACAGGATAACTATGCCCCAATGTCCCTCTGTAGTCCATGGCTAAATCTCATGTGTTGTGGAGGATAGCTGCTTGTAGGAGCTTAGGCTCTCAAACAGAGGATAGAACTACTTTGCCTGCTGAAAAAGTCCTGCCAAGCATGAGTCTTGTGATCTCCTGAGAAGGGACAGTATTCCCTACAGTTGCTGTTTTCATTTGGGTAGTTTAAATTCCAAATGAAAGTAAACTACTGGAGTGGAGCAGAAAATATGGAGCTGTCCAGGTAAATATTGGCATATGGTAATTGCAAAGTGAATTTTTGATTCCTTATCTGTGAACAGTTCACAAATTTCACGTGCAGGCTTTGCCTTACCCACAGCTTAAATGCAGTTGTCTCAGGGGAAATATGGAGGTTATTTAACAGTGCCCAGCAATGACACAAAACAACTTAGCGCAGGAGGAGAGGAGCAGCACCATATTAAATTAAAACTGCGCAAAGCAAATTTTAGGGAGACAGAACGTAATTACCCAACTTGGACTGTAGCCAAGGCATTGATGCTAACACCTTTTATGTTTGGTTTTGTTTTTTTGGTTGTTTTTTGGTTTGCGGGGGGGGCAGTGTTTAATGCCGCAAGAGCCATGAAAATCACAGATACAAGACCTTGCTTTCAGCCTCTCTTATGAAAGACAGCACCTCAAGTATAACACTGCCCATTACCACTGCGATTTTACTGACACAGTATCCAGTAACACAGAAGAAGGCCATCTACTGAAGAATATTCATAATTAATGCTAAAAACTTGCACTGCTTTCATTGTGAAACAAAGTTCTCATAGCAGTGTTTCCCCAGGAGGGGGAAAGAAAAAAAAAAAAAGAAAAAAAAAAAAAGGTAGTTTGCACTTCACCTTCAAGGAATTTTGCAAAGGTCAACCACTAGAGCCAGCCGAATGCATTATTTAGTGACTTGACCATTTTGTTAATGAATATTTCACCGGGCTTGTTTTTACAATCAGCTATTTCTGTTCAAGCTAAAAGGAAGTATCACTAAATCCCCCCACTTTTTTTTTTTTTTCCCCTGTGGTAGACAATGAGACAGAAGCAGACAAAAGGAGCAGATATAACCAGTTGTCCTTCATTTTTAGCAGCTTCTAATTTTGTTGGGTTGGTTTGCTCACTTCCATCCTTAAATGAGTTTCTCTGTATTTGTTAATCTAGAACACTGTAACAGAAATCAGGATCCTGGTAGCTGTCCAAATAAAAATCAGTAGCTTTCTCACACAATTACACTATAGTACACCATAAAATCTCAAAGATACATCAACAAGCACTTAAAGGGTCCTTAGGCATATGGGAATAGGTAAAGAGAGAAAGTGAGGTGAAAGCAGAAGTGCTCTGCAGGGAGCATGACTTTTGCATCTCCTGTACAAACTAGACACACACAGCCTGGAAATGACCCATACATTTTTTTTCATGGTTTTGATTTTAGCCACAGAAGCAGATTCAACCTGGATGCAGTCTTTTCTAAATGAGTGTCTTTCTGAAGGAAAATTCTCAGAGTTCGCCTCAATCAGAAGATCCATAGTTGATGCAGAAATCATTTGAGGCCTTTGGGCCTGTGTTGTGCACAAGTTCTTTCTGGGCTAAATTTCAGTAAATCTGTGTAACAGAATTACTCAAACATACTTTTGACCTTTACTTAGTCTACTATGGTGTTTTGCTGAAAGAGTACATCAGGAGTTTTTGGAAAAACAGATGCAGAAGGTATAGATAGCTTATGCAGAAGTCTCATGTTGGCATTCACTTCATGTTTTAAAATATGGGCCTTATATATATCAACTTTTTGCTTATTTTTTCAATAGGATATCTCAACTTTCCTAGATGCATGCTAAATGATTTGTAAGACCCAAATAGCAGAGCAGTGCTTGCCTTTTACAAACAGATATTATTAGGCACTTGTAAAATCATTTAGTTAAGTCTTCACAAGCAGCAGCTTCTACTACTTTTCTGCATAATATGCTCTTCAGAGCCTGTGCAGACACCAATATAATTATACAGGTATCTGTGGTAAGTTGGAACATTTTAGATTAATAAATTACAAAGCAGCATTATTATGTGAGGGTTGTATTTGCTCCACAGTTACGACCAAGACCTACTTTCTATCATAAACCAAATAGACATAGCCTTCTTTATATTATCAGAAAAGCTCTTTCCACTTCAAGTTATGTGTAAGTGGTCTCTCACCAGTTAAAATTTATTTTTGCCAAATTTTAATGATTTCTGGCAAAATGCTATTCAAGAGATGGGACTCCAAACTCATTTATATTTTTAAATGCTCTTCCAATGTTTTTGTCTCCTTGATCTAGAACGGAATTCTAAAAACTTAAAAAATACTTAAAGATGTTTATTTTGGAACAACTCTGAAAGAAGATGAGGCCATTAAATGACTCTGAGTGCTCAGCACTGTCATTGCCAAAGAAATACTGGCATTCCTGCCTGTCCTTTGGGAAATGCTAAGAAAGATGTAAATGACTACACTTGAAAATACACAGAAATTTTCCAGACTTCTCTTTCTGACAGGCTATGACACCATTTCATCCTCATCACTCCTCACCACCGAGGCAAAACTTTTACCTCCTTGAAGAAGGGTAAAAAATTGTATGACAAAGGACCAGAGAACAAGGGTCTGTCTCTTCCCAGGACCTTATTTTATATGCAGAAGTCTACGGTGAGCTGAAAGAACTTCAGAATACATGAAATACAATCAGTCTGAGAACAAAATTACGTAACTAAAAGCACAGGTTTGCATGAGTCCTGCATAAGCAGACACCATTAAGAACTCTTCTTTGCACAACCAGTGCAAGTTTACATCATTTATGATTTATCATGGATGAAGGGGATTTCACTCTGCAAGACAATGACTTCTCAACTTTTAGTAGCTTTCATTTTGACAAGTGCTGATCACTTTTTGCAGTCCTTACCTATGGTGTCTCCAGGAAAAGAAATAAACACTTTTAATCAATCCTGTACTACACACAGTCTTCCTTTATTAGTAACTAGAAAATGCCAGAATGCCTTTCTCTTAATCACATAGTAATTTTACTAATTCCAGTCTTCTCAGTGATCTTTTCATTACGATCCCATGCGTCACCAATTATGCATACATCATTAAATGAGCGAATACATATGAATTTGTAACTTTCCTTTGCCAATATCATGCAATTGCAGCACATGTATAAAAAGAAACATAATCTGAGGTTGTAGCATCACCATCAATACCAGAGACAGGCCATGTGCAAAGTGACTCTCAGTCCATTTTTCATCTTGCGATTGCGCTATTTGGAGATTGGTAGTGCAGAGGATATTTTTTCTGACAGACAAGACAAAAAGGAAGGACTGGGTCATAGTTCTGAGTGAAATAACTTAGCCAGCTTGTCATCCATAGTGGGGATGTATCCCAGTCCTCCACAGTGTCTCTACTATGGAGCTATTCTGCCGTGCCTGAAGAGGACGTGGTATTACCTTTTGGCCTTCTTCATCCTGCATTAGCATGTGAACTGTGGTAGTCCCAAATTATCCTCGTCCCCATTTTAGTGCAAAGCTGTTGTACAGAATGTTCAATCAACGTCATTCAGAGGGGATTGAGCTTTGAACCATCGCTTTCCACTCTAACTGGTATATGGGGTGGCCACACCACGACCCCTGAACTACTGAAGAAATGCTTTGATAAAGCTTCTATATGAACAGGTGGTAAAAATATAATCTAGAATTGGTATGTTGGGTTTGCTGGAGAGGATTTTTCACATTTATGATATTTTTAAAAGGTATTTCATGGAAGTACTCAATGCGAAAATGGCACATTTTATTTAATAGGTACATCATGGAAAAGAAGAAAAATGAGGACAGCAATTTTTATACTTACCAATGATAGGCCTGTTTTAAAATAAAACGTTAACAATCACTTTTGTGATTCATCTCAAAATATTTTTTCCGATATATCTATGCCACAAGAATATTTTGCAATTTAAATTTTTTAAATTAGAGATCATCTAGCCTTGACATCTTTTTTTTTTTAATGTTTGGGTCTGAAATAGCTTTAAGCAACTGTGAAAACCCAGGCTGAAGCACAATAATAAAGGCAAGCACTATTCTCTATTGATGGTCTTTCAGAAGAGATCAGATGGTTCATCTCACAGCTTTTTGGGGGAACATGCCAAAGTCTAACCCTTGAAAAAGTCTTTCCATCAGAAAGTCTGTTACGGTACCAGCTCTTCACTATTTACTTGTCCTCACCATTCTCATCACCACCCCAGGATTACCAAAGTTACTCCCTACCCAAAAAATAAGCCTGATTCTCACTCCCATGAACACCAGCTTTTATCTGAGGCTGCCATTTTGCTATTACTATTGATTAAATACATCACATTTTCTAATACTGTAGTGACAAGGAAAAAAAAACCAAATAACAAAAAACAACAACAACAAAGAGAGTAGATACTAGGTAGTATCTTTTTCAGTCTGTTCTAAGAGTGATCAAGGAAGATACCACTGCTGACTTCAGCTCAACATGCTGTAACAATAATCACCATAAGAAAAAATCCCTCCTAGTCTACTTTCTCATATTTTGTTTCATTTTATCATCACCAAAAGTGTAAAGATCTTCAGCCACGATTCTAAAGAAAACATTCATTTACTGCTGACTCTGTAACTGGATGTTATTCCCAAGAGCTGTGTAATCATTAAGTGAACTTTAATTTAACAAGTGTACTGTTTTTAGCACATTTCTGCTTATGTAGTAGTAAATTAACTGTAACATTTTATAACCATTCTCCATCACATATTGATCAGTGAGACTTCCCATAAATATCTTTAAAACTAGACTAAGGTGTTTTTGTGGCATTTGGTCACCACTCTTTCTCAATTGTGATCACAGGTGAAACAATATCCATTTCAAAGAAAAGAAGATTATTTTTCATGCTGAGTTCAAAATTTCAATTCATTCACTTTCTGGTTACTGGGAAGAAAACTGTAGCACCTGAGGTATGTCTCACTTTTGGTAGACAAGCAATGCTTTGATAACAGGGATGGGAATACTTCAGTAGCCTAAGTGCATCTGCTGGATCAACAAGGCACTGCTGCATTTTCCAAATGATTTTCATTAGTGTCTCGTAGTTTCGTGCATTTATATCTGTGGCCGTTTGAGTTAGATTCCTACCTCAGAGAAACTTGGAGGTGGAAGCTCTAAGGCGAACATTCTGGGGATAGGCCACAGAATGGCAACAATGGATAAGTTAATATAATCACATTGGAGCATCAAAAGCTTTATGTCTGGAAGCACGCCTTGTCCTTCCCCTTTGCTGCTTCCGCCGCTTCGCCTGCGCCTGCTGCTATCTTCCCCTGCCGCTGTTTTGCTGCTTCTGCTGCTTTCGCCGCCGCTTGACCCCTTCCCCATCTTCCTTCAGGCTGTTAGTTGTATTTTTTCCCCTACGCTGTTATATTTAGTTTAAGAAATATATTTTTTTTTCCTGACTTCACAAAAAACAATACGTGTTGTGGTAAGTTTATTCTACCAGGGGAGGGATCCACCCTAACCTGGTACAATATCCCAAGTTTTGCTTTGGTACTAACCAGCAGGTGGTTTCTGTAGGACTACAGTGCTAAAAGCCAAATCCCAAAAATACAGTAATCAAACCCTGAGCCTGATATTTAGAGGAGCTCTCACCATTTTTATTTGCAGCCTGCTATGTTTTTATGTTAACCCAGGGTCTCTATGCTTGTGCTTAAAAGGGAGAAACTCCTTCTGAAGGAATGTCCTTACCTACCACTTCTTTCCTCTGTCCGCTGTCTATATAGTGAATGACCACAATTAATTAAAATAGTTGCTAAAGTAATTTCTTGAGAACAATGATGATATTTAACGTGACTATTGTTTTCTCTGGGGCTTTACCCTGATCCTTTAAGATTGTGCACTTGAAAAGAAAAAAATGGATCTGGCACTTACACTTATGCTAGACTGACATTGTTGGTTTGCTGCCAAGAGGCATATCACAGAGGCAAAAGCTGAGGGATCTCAGCTATTGCACCTTGGTGCTAGCCTTGTAAGAAACTGCTTCAAAGATGAAACAGAATCTGACAATTATATCCTTAAAATTATAGAAATCCCACCCCAAGTTGATTTAAATTAGAGCTTTCTCATATAGGCTTGTGACCCTTCAGAATGAAACTGATGCTATCAGCTTGTTTCACATTTAATAACCTGAAGTAAAGTCTTACAGAATGAAAGTGTGGTCTGGCCTCACCCTCTTATTTCCTACAGCCTATTGCAGGCCTCTTCATACAGCCTAGTCTTCCTCTGAAGTTTTCTGTATTGTTGGTTTGGGGGTTTTGAGGACAAAAATAACCATGACATGAAAATATCTGTTCTACCCTCAGCAAAAAGAACTCGTGCTTGCATGTCCACATATTTTAATCTGCATTTGAAAGCTGTTTAACCATAATGGCCCCTTGTCAGTGTTCTCACCCAGAAATGTTTATTCCTTGGCCGTCTCCTTCTCTCACAGATCATGCAGTTTTGGTCTCTAGCAGAAACCAGCAGAAAACAAACCAGCTAAGAGGCTAGTGGCATTTGAGTTGCATAGGGATGTTAAATTATCTATAAACTGTTTACTCCTCTTTTTTTCCACTAAGTCTATGTGTTCCTCTAAATATACAGAATGATGGCATTAGATAGGTAATAATCCTTGATTTCTCTCAGTAGCTTTAACTGAACTGTGAGATATAATTGCTCCTCTAGAAGCAAACTACTTATTTGAGCTTGGCAGAAGGAAATACATTCATCCAGTGAGGCAACTACATGAGCAGGACAGAACAGGAAATTTGACCTGTGTCCACTCTTCTTGAATATTTATGTCAGTCCATGTTACTTTGATTTGTATTATTTCCATTCTTACACTGTTTTGAAAATGGAAAGATTTGTAGAGCATCCTATTATTTTCAAATCTAAACATCAACTTTTAAGCAGTATTTGTTAGAGTCTGTGGAGAAAGGCATGTTACTGAGTCTAATACAAGTTACTTTATTCCTGCATATCCATAACCTTATCTTGTTCACAGTTCAGGTGCCATCCCTGTTTATTGTCTTGCCCCAGTGTATTAAGTTGTGACTAGACCTTCAGTGTGAAGACCTTGAGAAAACTGGTCAACAGAGGTTTACAGGTATTATGTTTATTTGGTTGTACTTTAAGTTTTAAAAGGCAACTTCTTTAAGGCAGGATAATGCCCACATTATGGCCAAACTTTCAACAGTAGTGATGCTTGCTTTATAGTACTTTGAGAACATGTGTTTCCCCTCCATCTTTTCGCTGATAGCCAGATGTTGGAGAGTGCTGGAGGTAGATAGCCAAGAGTAATTACAGGTATCCTGGTGATTGCCTGTGTTATGACTCTGATTGTAAAAATATTTGATATGTTCATCAGATATGTAATATTAAAAGGATGTCAGACAAATTATGAAAAGAAAAATAGAAAGGAAAAGTGGCTGGGATGTTTAATACCTTAACTAAAAGGAGGAAAAGTAAGTGCATCAAAGCCTAAGCAGCAAATCTATTTGTTGTTTTTTTCATCAAATACTAACTGGATCTTGAGGGGTTTTCATTATCCAGATGAAAATATTTGGCTTATTTATCAGAGTGCAGCTACTTGCATTGAAATGATAGTCTTGTATGCAATCATCACGGAATGGTATACATCAGAGACATTGAAACTGGTGAAATGATTGAAGCCTTACATTTGGCTGTGTTCCTAGAAGGCCTAGTAGCATGCATTCTGAAGCACTTCACTGAGAACAGGGCCTTTGACTGTAAACTCATCTTGCCAGGGTCTTTGATTCCTTGTCTGCACCATGTGGCTGCTATCAGATTAGAAATAAATTAAAAAAAAAAAAAAAAAGTTAGGTTATGAACTACTGTTATAGCTGAGTTCTGCTATTAGCTAGGTCTAAATGTTTTCATATATTCCACACCCCTGTTGCCCTGTGAGATTTTTAACTGTTGTTTTCTTGTACATTAATAATTTCCTTGTGTAATTGTTCCCAAGAGAATGAGCTGGAAGAAATATGAATTAATTTGCATCTTTTAATGTATTAATGAACTTCCCAAGAAAAAAAAAAATCACTCCACCCAGGTGGAAACCAATCACTTTAAATCAAAGCTTACTGAATTTTAAAGAGGTTTGGTACTTTGGTTTTTTTGAAGAAGTTGCTGAAGAACAGTGCCCTGCATGTTAAAAGTGATTATAAAGCACAAACAGCAATTTTACAAAAAGCCCTGGGTCACTTTTTGCTGCAGCAGAGTTCACAGGCATTTAGGAATATGAGTATTTGTTGTATTTGAAGAAAGTTAATAGTAATTTCTTGCAGGTTGAGAGGTCTCATGCTGTAAATAGTAGGTTCCCCTTTTCACTGAAAAATATTTTAAACTGCTTTAGGATGTTTTTAACCATCTGATGTAAACAAACGATTCCTGCTATGGTCTCTAAAACATGGAGCAAGAAAAAGAAATGTCCTTTTATGTACCATTTATTCAAATAGAATCTTCAGTGAACAAAATGTTCTATCTCATGTATTCATTTGTAACTCCAATGTCAGGTCCTTGCCAACCAAAGCACTTATCTTTGTATCTCTGAGCACTTGAGTAACCAAAGCACTACTCCTGAGTAACTAAAGCAACAGTTCTGAGCATGTGCTTCAAGCTAAATACATTAGACTGTCTTCCAAGTTTTATCACAGTTACTCACATGCTTAAGCGATTTACTGAACTGAGGATCTGACATTCAAGTTTATGTATTTTAAGCTTGGTTAAATTCAGGAATAAAAATGAATGCTCTAGCATTCATTTTCCAAATGAGATGTAAAATGCATAATAAATGGAAAATATAAGACTCTATGCTATAGTTCTGATTTTTAAGTTTATTTTAGTAGTTGGTAAAGTTTAGGATTAACATTTGGCAGGCCAATTTGTTTAAATGGCTACAGACTGTCTAGGCCAGAATGAATCCCACAGTATGGAAATAAAATTCTCTTTAGTATCAGAATCCTTGTTTAATGTCTAAAAAAAGGTAAGCAGACTTCTTGTTAAGAATATAAAAGGAGGGATTGCAACTGCCTTTACCCAAGAGTTGGTTACATTTTGCAGCATATATGAGAGGAGACAGGGGCAAAGGACAGATGAAGGTCAGGGAGAAAGCAAGGATTAACAGGGCAAGCTTGGAAGCAGAGCAAAAAGTATTAGAACTGTGACCAAGAGGAAGCTGGGGGAGTATCAGAAGGAGCAAGGTCTAGATGCTTACAACCAAGAAAACATAGAATCATAGAATGGTCTGGGTTGGAAATGACCCCCGAAGGTCATCTAGCCCAACCCCCTCTGCAGTCAGCAGAGGCGTCCTCAACTAGATCAGGTTGCCCAGAGCCTTGTCAAGCCTCACTTTAAATATCTCCAGGGGTGGGGCCCCAACCGCCTCCCTGGGCAACTTGTTCCAGTGTTCCACCACCCTCACAGTAAAGAACCTGTTGCAGCCTGTTCCTAACATCCTGTCTAAGGTCTTTGTTATCTCTGGAAATCTCTTAAAGACTGGATTTAGAAGAAATTAGGATGCTCAACAGGCTATGCTTTTCCTCACCTTCTTGGTACACATTCTTAGCACACCTTCTTGGTAAGAATTGTGCATACATCATATAGCTGAACTTCCGCTTGCGTTTCTGGTTTATGAGTGCTACTGCAAAGATTCACATCTCCTGGCTGTTCAGTGTCACCTGGGATTTATTAACTTGAGCTCAATCACTTGCAGTTAGTGCATTCATCACCAGCAATCCTGAATCTGCTTTATCTGTCACTTTAATAAATTAAACCTATTAATTATTTTAACTTCCTGAACTTGTATCAGTGCAAGGCCTTATTGGGGCACTAGAAAAGAGGCAAATGTTAATTTTGTCAAATAGCTCCAGTGAAAGTTTTGGGGCTCTCAGTCAGGTGTCAGGATCTTACCTATATTGCAAAATGTGGTAATTTTCTGTTTAATGGTACTTTTTTCCTTGCCATTATTTGAGACCAGCATCAATACTGTCTCCCCAAATTCCCTCCACACTGCACCGTTTAACAATATCTAATCTAAGATACTAAGAATCTAAAATAAGAACATGATGCTTAATGAATATGCATTTGTCACATCAATAGCAGGAATAGATTAAGACCAAAAGTCCCCTGTAATCTGCTGGGAGAGTCATCTGGAGTGCTGGACTCAGCACAGCCAGAAAACCTCCAAAATATTTTTATTCAGCTCTAATTTGAAAAACTTCAATGGCAAAGTTTACCCTAAGAAGAAACGGTGCTAGCCACAGTATTATTTATTTTCTACAAATGAACACAGGCATGATTCTATGTGAACAACTGACAGAGATACTTTTTTCTCCAGGATGGCAGGGATGCAGAGTTAACATCTTAAGCTTAAAAACTGACACAGACTCTATTTATGAACAAAATAAAGGGCTTGTAATGCACCATGCAGCTTCCCAGGATTGCACTGGGCTACATGCGAGAATTTTTTACTTTCTCATTTCAGGTGCCTGGCAAGGCAGAGTGTGTGGCTGAAAATATGTCACTTAGTATCTTCTGGAAGATGACTGCATTGCTCGCAATCCTCACTTCCATGGCGAGACAACAAAATCCCTTAAGAAACCAATTATCTATGAGAACAGACTGACTTCATTATTTGAAAATCTAAAATGTTTCTCATCACCAAGACTTGAGGAAGAAAGCATGGACTACTCTCTTTGATAGTCAGGTGGTCAGATCAGCTTTTCCCTTTGGGCATGGTAGCTGGAGACATTCTCCTTATGCCTGGCAGCAGCCATTTAGGAAGATTTTCAGTCCCCAGAACTGCCAAGGCTGGGAAGCAGGCAAAGGGCTGCTCCCTAAGCTTGCTGCTGCCCAGTAGAGAGGCAGGGCTTGGAGCCTGTCCTGCTGCCTGCCATGCCAACTTCACACATCCCTTTAGAATACTCAAGTCCTTCACAATGCTCTTCTGATCTTGCAACATTTCTAATCAGATACTGACCCTTTACTATCAAACCATACTTATTCCGGTCCAGACAACTGTAAGATTTTCAGCAAATGCAAATCATGTTGTAGGTGAAAACATGGCCTATTGAAATTGTAGGAATTTTTTTCTGTCAGTGTAAGTTTTCCTACACTTCTGATTTGTAAGGAATTTCTGTTTTCAAAACCCAGTATCTTTGTGTTGGGGTGTTTGGGTTTGTTTTGTTGGGTTTTTTGTTTCCTTTTTTCTTTTTGGCTATTTTTGTTTCATTGGAAATATCATTGGTTTTTTTGCATATCACCTGGAGAAAATGCTTACTGGTTTCCAAACACCTCTTATTGATATGTATCAGCCCTGAAAAACAGTAATTGCTTCAGATCCTTCACAAACTATTATTATGTCAATATTCAATAGACTCATATAATACCTGAGATTGGCAGAGACCTCTGGAGATTATCTAGGCCAACCTCCCTGCACAAGCAGGTTGTTCAGGACTGTGTCCAGTCAGCTTTTGAAAATCCCCACAGATAAAGACTCCAGAGTGCTCTATGCAACCTGCTCTATTGTTTATAGTATAACAATAAAATACAATTTTTAAAATTATGTTTAAACAAAATGTCTTGTATTTCAGGTTGAGTCCATTGTATCTGTCCTGTAACTGAAAACCACTGAGAAGAGTCTGGGTCCTTCTCCTTTGCTCCCTGCCACCAGGTATTTAAACACTTTAAGATCCCCTAAGCTCTCTCTTTTCCAGATTCAGCAAGTCACACCTCTCTCGGCCTGTCCTCATATGCACAATGCTCCAGTCACTTAACCACCTCATTGGCTCTTTGTTGAACTCCGTACGACCATATCTTTCTTTTACTGGAGAGCCCAAACTGGACACAGTATGCCAGATGTGGCCTCACCAGTGCCAAGCAGGGGTAAAGGACCACCTCTCTTTGACTCGGTAGCAAAACTGTCTAACATAGCCCATGATGCTCCTGGCTGCTGCTGCTGCTGCAAAAAGCACATTGAGGCTTCTCATTCAACCTGTGTCCACCAGGACCCCTAAGGGTCTTTTCTGGTAATCTGCTTTCCAAGAGGGTGGCCACAGCCTGCACTGGTGGATAGGGCTGTTTCTCCCCAGGTCCAGGCCTTTGCATTCCCTTCTGTTGAATTGTTTGACATGCCCATTTGCCCAATTCTCCAGCCAACAGACATCCCTCTGGATGGCAGCACAACCATCTGGTGTGTCAGCCATCACTCCCAGTTTTGTGTTATCTACAAACTTGAGGGTGTCTGTCCTATCATAGGTGTTGGATTGTCGTGGTAGGCCTGAATAGGTCAAAATAGGCTTATACATGTTCTGGCTTGCCCAGACATGTTCTCCTGCTCCCCCTCCTTCTGTGCTGGAGGAAGTAACTGCGGGAAAGGAAAACGAAAGCCCTGGCTTCACCTAATATGGTCAAGCTGGGCAAAGTGCCATCCTGACTGGCTAATCTACGTCCAAAGGTTCATTAGCCTTGGGCCATTAGACTGAGTCCTGGCTCACCAGAGAGGTCCCCAAAGACTGGAAGCTGGCCAATGTGATGCCCATCCACAAGAAGGGTCGGAAGGAGAAACCAGGAAATTACAGACCTGTCAGCCTTACCTCAGTGCCAAGCAAGGTTATGGAACAGGTCATCTTGAGTGTCATCACAAAGCAGCTACAGGATGGCCAAGGGATCAGGCACAGCCAGCATGGGTTTAGGAAGAGCAGGTCCTGCCTGACCAACCTGATCTCCTTTTATGATCAGGTTACCCTCCTGGTGAATGCAGGGAAAGCTGTGGATGTAGTCTACCTGGACTTCAGCAAAACCTTTGACACTGTCTGCCACAACAAGCTCCTGGCAAAGCTGGCAGCTTGTGGCTTGGACAGATTCACTCTGATACGGGTCAAGAACTGGCTGGAGGGCCGGGCCCAGAGAGTGGTGGTGAATGGTGCCACATCCAGTTGGCAGTCAGTCACTAGTGGTGTCCCCCAGGGATCAGTGCTGGGCCTGGTCCTGTTCAATATCTTTATTGATGATTTGGACCAGGGGATTGAGTCCATCATCAGTTAAGTTTGCAGATGACACCATGTCAGGAGCAGGTGTCGCTCTGTTGGAAGGCAGGATGGCCCTGCAGAGGGACCTTGATAGGCTGGATGTGTGGTCAAAGGCCAATGGGATGAGACTGAACAAAGCTAAGTGCAGGGTTCTACACTTTGGCCACCAAGCAATGCTACAGGCTGGGGACAGAATGGCTGGAGAGCAGCCAGGCAGAAGGGACCTCCAGGTAGTGGTAGATAGTAGGCTGAACATGAGCCAGCAGTGTGCCCAGGTGGACAGGAGAGCCAATGGCATCCTGGTCTGTATCAGCAACAGTGTGGCCAGTAGGACAAGGGAGGTTATTCTTCCCCTGTACTCAGCACTGGTCAGGCCACACCTTGAGTCCTGTGTCCAATTCTGGGCCACTCAATTCACCAGAGATGTTGAGGTACTGGAACGTGTCCAGAGAAGGGTGACAAAGCTGGTGAGGGGCCTGGAGCACAGCCCTGTGAGGAGAGGCTGAGGGAGCTGGGGTTGTTTGGCCTGGAAAAGAGGAGGCTCGGGGGTAACCTTATTGCTGTCTACAACTACCTGAAAGGAGGTTGTAGCCAGGTGGGGGTCAGACTCTTCTCTCAAGCAACCAGCAACAGAACAAGAGGACACAGTCTCAAGTTGCATCAGAGGAGGTATAGGCTGGATATTAAGAGGAAGTTCTTCACAGAGTGAGTGATTGGCATTGGAATAGGCTGCCCAGGGAAGTGGTGGAGTTGCCATCCCTGGAGGTGTTCAAGAAAAGACTGGATGAGGCACTTAATGCCATGGTCTAGTTGACTGGATAAGGCTGGGTGATAGGTTGGACTGGGTGATCTTGGAGGTCTCTTCCAACCTGGCTGATTCTATGATTCTGTGATAAAAGGAATAAGCAGCTAACACAACAGGCTGCTGCTGCCACTGCTGCTTCTGCCTCAACACGCTCTCTGTGCTACTGCCTCATTGCATCCTGCCTGCCCCTCTGCAAGGCTTCTGCTGAATCTGGAGTCAAGAGGAACCAGGTCAGACACTATGCCAGATTCCCAGCTTCCTAAGAAAAGAGCCTGGGAAAGCTCCAAAGCCTCTAACGGCTTTGAGACCACCGACAGCAACCCCTTCACGTGCTTTGGGTACTGTCTGATACTATTTTGTGAGTAAATATTCGAAGCCTCTCTCTAAAAAATTTTGTAGCTAGATTCTATTGTGCCTTTCTGCCCTAGCAGCAGAAAGGAGCCTCTTGAGTCCCCTGATGGGCAAGTGGTATAATTGAAACTAAGAACCTCTTTCCAGTTTTAATGTTTGCATTTACTAGTTATCTCTTAAAGTGTTCTAGTCTTGCCTGTTCCCTGTGTGTATAAGTATCCAAACAGCGCATTTCCAACATGGTAAATAAGCTTTCTGACGAGATTTAATGTTAATGGACAATTTTTATAGTTATTAACAATCTTCACCTGCATATCAAAATTAATATTATTAATTTGCATGATCTGTAATATGGATGCACAGTGCATTTGAACACAATCTCATGAACACTACATCATAGCCAAAAAGAAAACTGTTAAATGAGCATTTGGCTACCATCTCACCAACGAGCCTCACTGTCACACTGTTATCCATGCCTTTGTCAGCATGAGCTTGAATCACTGCAAAAGCACAGACAGCTGCATTGAAGCTCTGCTGTAATACCAGGTGGTACAGTGACTGAACCTATTGCCTTCCGGTCTGAGAGAAAGTCACCTTATAGCAGTGTCAACAGAAGATCCAACCTGCTGGTTTTAATTCAGAAACTCTTAGATAGTGTGGAACCTGCTTACAGAAGAGGCCACTTTCTTCCCCACTCATTAACTGATTTTGCTAGCCAGAGCATTTGCATTTCTAGTAGAAAAGGAGTGCCTGCTAGCAGGCAAGTTTCTGTGAAAAAGCCTCTACACCTCAGTTTACTACAGTGTGAGTCCCATGTGGATTTGGGTGGCTTCTGGCTGAACTACCTATTTAAGAAACAATTTGTAACAGCACTGGATTGAAGATCTTATTCGAAAGTCCCAGGAGATTTTTTTACATGATTACATGCTGTAGTAAAATACATAAATTTGATTTCTTGCATAAATTATGACTATTAATAACTGACTTAGAAATTTAAACACTAATTATAATAATGATGCCATTAGCACCTGACAATTATACTATTAAAAACCCTGAAATAAACACTGGAAGTCTCTAAATAAAAACAGTATTTTTGTTGCTTGAAAGTGGCATTTTTTTCTTCCATTGCAAGAGACCTTAGAGAAACAGACTTCAATCTACTCCAAAGAAAACAAGTGTCAAAGTAATACTCAGACCTTGAATCCTATTAGATTTTGGACCCTTTGATGGAATTTCCACCTGTCCTGTTTTGCTCTTCTAATTCAAATTCTTATTCAAAATCCTATGTGCTGGTGCACTTTTAGACCTCTCACATATGATCTCTCTTATCTGACTCATTTCATGAACTAGGAGTTCAATGCTTTTCCTTTCTTACAGTTTAAGGAGGTTCCAAATTACAGAAAGGCTAATCTCACAATTCTTAAAAGTGTAACTCGCATTCTATCTTTCCATTTCTGTACTTAATTCAACTATTGTTGTTGTTACATTTGTCTTTGATCCTGTTTTACTTGGCTGTCAAGAACCTTACCCATATGTAGTGTTAAGGCTGAAACTAGAGCTGTAGCTAGAGTGGGGCTGACAAGAGGCTGCCAAAGATAACACACTGCAGCTGAAAGAGTTCTCTAAAGAATGTTGTTTCCCAGTAGTGCCTGTGTCATAGATTGCACTAGGGTCAGGATTAACACTAGTATTGAGGGAACAAGTAAGCCTGACATGCAGCTGGGATGGAGCTGACAAAACAATTCTTCTCCTAGTAATATTAAAGCTCTGGACTGAGCCATGTCACAAGGCTTTGGTTCAGCCTAGGCTTTGGGTTAGAGATGGTGAAAAGGAAAAAAAATGGAGCTCCAGTTGAGCTCTCAAAGGGAATTAAAGAAATTAAAAGCTGTGAAAACAGTATCCCACTGAGGAGCTGACAGCCCAGGGAAGTGCTGTGGTATCTTTCCTAGGGCTCAATTTAAGGGTTAAGCTTGGAAAAAAGCTCAGGGCCTCTAGCTGGAGTGTGGCTGGAAAGAAGCTGCCAAAGAAGAATTAGTCAAAGGCAAATGTTTAGTCCCTGGAAGGGCTGGAGTGCTCCTGCAAGGCAACGATCAGGGCTGGAAGTATTCGTTTCTGTTATTTATGTACACAATACTGTATTTTGTGCTCGTCTAACATGGGCAACTGCTCCAAGGCAGGCAATAAACCCACACAGAAGATAAGTGTAACTCCAAGAATAACGTGACGAAGGGGTAGATTTACCTCCCAGTTCAGAGTACACTGCTCTGTCATAAAAGGAGATACCCTGAGAAGGGTAAGACTTAAATTCACATGCAGCAAGTGGCAAACGTTAACAAAAAGGCCGTAAGCAGGGCCAAGGCACAGTAACATAGGCAACAGACACCAGCAGCAGCCTGCTCTGCCTTCTGCTGCTGCTAGCAGAACTCTTATGATGGAGCTGCTATCGCTGTAGCCACAGCAGCCTGCGTGCACTCGCTACCCAGCCTCCTCCTCCCATTTTAAACAGAGCGGCTACGAAAATGGAGAAGCGCAGCGCAGAGAACAAGACGATCGCCACACAGCTCGGAGGTGCGGTTCACTTTGGAGGCCTCGCTTGGGTATTCTCACACAGCTCGTGCCACCTGCTGGCAATCAGGAGCAGCTGCCGCGCAGGTCCCGCAGCTCGGCCGAACAGTGGAAGCAGAACCCCCTGACCGGCAGGGTCGGGCGCCTCTCCCTCCAACACGCGTGTACCGAGGGCACTGCGCTAAAAATCTGCAAGGGAGCGGAGACGTCGAGGCAGCGATCCGCGTAGCCCAGGCCGGCATCTTAACAGTCGCAGCTCGCCGCGCGGCGGGGCCGCCTTGCCTCTCCTAGCCTGCAAGAGAGGCGTGAGCGGCACAGCGCCCGGCGGCGCCTGTGCTCCACATGGCACCGCCGGGGTGTCCGCGGCAGCTGGTCAGCGCCGTTCGTTCGGTAGCGAGGGCGGCGGCGCTCCCCCTCCGCCCGGTGGGAGCGGCATCCGCAACGCAGGCAGCGCCTGATTTACTGCCTGCGACATGCAGCATTGCGTAAGGCAGAACCCGGCTTGCAGTGACTTCCAGAAGTTTCCGTGCCGTTATTAAAGATGGCTTCGTGCCCGTCACTCAGGCCTTAGAGGGTCGGTTCGCCCGGCGTTCGCGAGCCAATGCCACTTGCAAGCTCCGAAGTGACGTGGGGTGAGCGAGCCAGTCAGCCACAGGGCCTAGCAGTGTGACGTCACTTCTGCTCTCGAGGAGGGCTCCGGGTGTGTGCGTCCGGTGGCGGAGCAGGATCAGGCTGAGCCATCGGAGCTGGGTACGGAGGTGCGTGGGGAAAGGTGCGGTGGGGCGGCGGAGGTTGCGGTGGGCCCGGTGGGGGCGGAAACCGGGTGTAGGCCAACGCCGAAACCGAGTGAAGGCCCGCGACTCGGCCTAGGCCTGAGGCGGGAGCTCCCCGCTTCCCTGCCGCCTTGGGACTCTAGCTCACTTGCTTAGGATGGGATGGATTTACTGGCGCTTTGCTGTAGCAGTGACTTCAGGGTGTTTGCGTATTTCTGTGTTTGCCAGTTAGCATGCTGAAGTGAAGATGGTGGGGTTTTTTTAAATATTTTGCTCTCGTTCGTCCTTGCACCAGTGCTTGACACTGTTTGTGCTCCAAATATCAGTTAAAAAAATAGAAGTCATAGACTTGCCTCTGTTAGTTCCTGACAGCTGTGTTATGAGAGTGGAATAGAGAGGTCTAGTGGCAGAAACAGGACATGTCTCTGAAAATACTGGTACTTAAAAAAAAACAAGATTTCTTAACAGTGCTTCACAGGAAAGTAACTCTTTAGTAGCAGGAGTATTTTACTTATTTATGGTTAATGTTAGTTGTCAGATGCCGTGGGTGTTGGTGTCTCATGAGTGATTAACGCTACCTTCATTTAGAATGCTGTTACGTTAGACACTGCACGTTTAAGCTAAGAACAGTAGTATGAAAAAATACATAGATAGTTGGGGTGTTCTGTGAGATCAGAAATTTGATCTAGTTATATAATGAAAGCGTGTGTGACTACAAGGACGTGGGGTTTTTTGTGTAATATGTGCATTGTGTTTGCTAGCATTTACAGAATACAGACTGGTGCCTGCACTTGCTGTCTGTTTGCCCATGAGTGACCTTACAGTTCTGTGGTAAAAACAGCAAAAGATGACCTGAGCTGATCACAGAACAGAATCACGGAATTATTGAGGCTGGAATAGACCTCTGAGATCATAAAGGCCGGCCTATGACCTAATACCACTACATTGACTAGACCATGTCACTAAGTGCTGTTCTGAGCTGTGACCTTGACTCAATGCAATACTTATAAAGCTAATTAATTATTCAAAAGGTAGCTTAAAACTTCTGTAAAACTACTTCTACCATGTATATTCCTATGTTTACTCAGTCGAGTTTAAATTTAGCAGAAGTTTATGTAAATTTGAGCATCTTTTTGGACATTATCTGGGAGGATGGAATACTTCTGCAATGTTAGGTCTCACAATGGAAGTTAGCTGCCAACATAATTCAAACATAAGACCCATAAAGGGTCTTAATGTAATTCATACAAAAGTCACATGTCATCTGACTTGGAGTTAGTAGTGAGAAGTCTGCGATGGAAGTGGCAGACAAATATAGATAAAGTACGTATTTTAGAGGGTTCTGTGTCTTGTTATAGTGCTCTAGTGATAATACTATTTCTGTTACAAGTTGTAGTGTAACTGAGAATAAGTGTGAGTGTACCTTGTCTGAAAACCAGAAATAATAAAGCATATTTTCATGTGTACTTTTCAGGAACACATTATCTAAGCAACCATGCTGGCTACCAGGCTAGTATGCCTCAGGGCATTATCATGCCAGACTATCCGTCCCACCATAAGTCAGGCTTCTCGTGCTTTGAGAAACTCCAATATAAAAGCATACAGGCTGTGGCAGCCTAACCAGGTAAGGTAATTAGTCTCTTTCTGATTGTTCTGACTGCTGATATTTTAGAGTTAAGTATTTTGGCAAATGCATCACTTTGCAAAAAGTACCTGTTTTGAAACATTAGGAGCCTTGTACTTGTTTAAGATACCTGCTCTAGCTTACTGAATATTATTCCATTTAAAAAAAACAGTGTTTAAGAGCAATTGAAATAATACCTTCTGTTCCAATGACTTTTTTCCAATCAAAAGAACTGGAAAAGAACAACTTAATAGAGGTAGATAATGATGGATGAGCCTCACTAGGTAAGGTAGGAGGGGCAGAAATTCATATCCATCAAGCTCCCTATTTCTAAGTTAAAGTCTTAAATATAATAAATTGAAAGCTTTATTTTCAAAGACTATAGTCCCAATATGTGTTTAGAGCTCTAACCCAAATTAAAAAAATCTCTGAACCATGGCAGGGCTATCCTGGGTCTTACCAGCGATTTAAAAAGCTGGACTACTGTTATTTAAACATGCTTCATTGACAGAAGATCTTTCAACTTTGCTTGCTGCCCAGGTGACTTAGGAAACATCGCTCTTTTGTCATCATCTTGGTAAAAGTGTCAATGGCAAATTTTTCACATGCTTTGTATTTTCTTTTTAACCATAGAAAACTGTCTTAAACATCCTAAGTTTGTAGATGTATTGGGGGTTTATTTTTCGTGTGTGTGCATGTTTTTCTTCATTTTTGTTGCAGTGGTTTCATCTCTGCAGTGAGTGCCACAGAGGAAGTGTTGGGCTAGGTCTTAGCAGCTGAGTTTTGTTGTGTTTTACATCTGTAGTAAACTTCCTGAATTTTACTACTTAACTGATGATAGCAGTGCTTTAGATTTCAGACTTTAGTGTTAAATGAAACTCAGAGCTTTGAGTGAGCCCTCAGTTGATCAGATGACTCTCTAGTAATTCAGAACTTTCTGGAAAAAAGAAGAAAGAAACTTCTGTTTAAGGTCAGAAATAGCTTTTGAACTTCATTACTTTTAGCTTTAAGACTTGGCACAGCATGCTATAGTTCAACTTGGAGTTTGTCAGCTTTAAAAATCTTAAGTTTATAGGCCTTCATTCAAGGTTTGTACTCTAAATCAAGGCTAGAGTTGAAAGCAAAGAATTCATGCTGCTTTTCAAAACAATGTCTGTAAAATGTGAGTATTATGCAAGACTAGTTCTGTAGGTGTAGATTCTTTACACAGAAAGTAATTTTTTTTTTTTTAACTACATAAGAATGTTTTAACATTAGGACTTTGCTTACTACAGTGAGACTGCAAAATGAAAAATTCAGCATCTGATATTTATTGCATTGATTCTGTACTTGTAGAATGTGTGAATGTTACTCGCAAAGCTTCCTAAACTTTAATGTTCACTTGTTTATCTTGAGCACAGTTGTTTCATGTCTGTAGAGAGTAAGCACAAATAAATACAAGGCTGTGTAGTATTTTTAAGTGAAGCAAGTAAATTGATAAGAAATACCTTCTGTTTTATTTAATTGAATCTTTCTTGGGTTGTTTCTGAATCTTAACAGTGTTATGCTACCAGAGTAAGAACAGGTGTACGTCGTGGGAAAATTGCCCAGGAAATCAAAGAAGCGGCATTTGAGCCATCTGCACAAACAGCACGTAAAGGTAGAGAAGTTCATCTCTAAATACTGATAATCTTTGAAGCTTAACTTTAAAGTATTTGGTTTCCTTCAAATCAGAGAAACTGAGAATATTGTTTCATATATAAGTTTCCTTAGTGATCTCCCTAACATGAGTGGAGGCTGTTTCTCTGCCTGATTTTCCCAGTAAAGTTTAAAGCTGCAAACTTTACACAGTAGGAAGAATTTTTTTGTTGTCGCTACTTTAACCTGCTGTTGAGAGTTAAGTCAAAATGATTATCTCTTAACTTGCTTGAAGAGAGTGAAAAATACTCTAATGCCTTGCTATGTATACTTTCTATACTGAATAAAGGAAGGATGGGTTTTTTGTATGTACAAGTGCTACAGTATTTAAGACATGGGTTTATTATGCATGCTAATATACTTGAGTCTGGATCATAATTTCAGTAGATTACAAAGAGGTTTTTTTAGATAGCACTGTTAAGTCGAAGAAACTTTTAAGATGTCCTATAATAGCACTGAATTGACAAATCAATTACACCCGAATTGACGAGATACTGTCTTGGCTGTAACACATTTCAAGAGGGTTACACAATTGAAGCTATTTGATTTTAGGTGCTTGTATTTAATTTACAATACTTTAGGATTTGTATTTGTAGCAGTAATCTGATATGTGGCACACAGGCAGTATGTCTTAAAATCAGACTGTAGAAACCAGCAGTAAATGACATGGTGTTGCCCATGAGCTTTGTAAATCCCTTTTTAAGCTGTTAATAGATCTCATTGCTACCAGAGTTTGAAGGAGCAGGCATTTGCGCAGATTAATAAGAGGAAAGCACACAAAGTCTAGTGTGTCAGCAAATTGGGTAGTGAAATGTTATGCTAAATCAGGTGACAGGTGAACAATTCTTATTGGAGTACCTGTTAACCAGTTTTGTGCTGGAATTCCTGTCACTGTAAGGAAGGCCAGTAATCCCGACATGGACATGTTTACTGTCTGGTTTCTTAACTTGCTCACTTTCTTGAAGCTATATTGTGTTGGTAAGCTGAATCTGGAGTTTTTCACATGTAGCTTATAGAGAATTGGTAACAAAGTGACTTGAGTTGGGGCTTTATGAAGAAAGCCTACCATGGATCAGTTACTGCACATACAGTAAAACTCTACGTGAGGGCATTACTAACTATCTGAGAGAAAACATTCCTGAGAGTGGATTAGTGGATTTTTATTTTTTGTCTCTATACAGCTGATCGCCTGGGAAAATTGATTGTTGCTGGAGGGGCTGCTGTTGGCCTGGGGGCTCTTTGTTACTATGGATTGGGCATGTCCAGTGAGATTGGAGCTATTGAAAGAGCTGTGTAAGTGAAATGGCTTATTCTAAGTAAAGACTATGTTAAGTGAATCTCTTTCTTTACATCTGTACAGACTTTAGAGTTTTTCTAAGCACTGAGAAGAAAGTCCTGATCTTTATGCAGGATTTTCAAGTATTTAACTAAAAGCAAAATTTAAATACCCAGGTTTGACTGATTTGACTTGCTTAAGCGAGTTCCTTTCTTTTGATAAATTTGAAATATGTTTCCAAAGAGTATACAGAAATTCAGGTGCACCACAGACAATATATGAAGTGTAGTCTTTTGTGTTACCTATTGTTAAGCCTACCTTGCCTGCTGTTCCTATGAAACTATTTGTTAAACTTCAATACAGCATGTTGGAAAGACAGTCTACTGTGAGCATGTTACTTATCTTGACATAAGCCTTGCTCTAATAAATATTACTTGCTGGAGGCATTGTGCTTCACTTTGCATTTATATCTGGAAGCGACTATCTGCATTCATACTGAATACGTGCTGGGCGATAGAGCTATCTAATTTCTTTTTGTCCACAAGCCTTTAAGTAATGGGTCAAAAGAGTAAACAGAGAAAACATGGGCACTGTCTTTGTTTAATGTTAGCAGGGAAAGCTTCTTGTTGATAGTATGGCCAAATCATACTACAGAAGCGCTCATTCATGTCTAGGTCTGTTACTATTGTTAGCAATGTCAAAGTGACGTTTGTATCTTGTGATGCGAGATAATAACTTGCACTATGACTCAGCAGTTTGTGAGCTGTGCAGCAGGCTAGTTGGTGTCCAGTACACACTCCCTAGACATTTTCCGTTAAACCAGTTTGTTATATATAAACCATTCTCTATTCTTCAATAATTAAAAAGCATTTGTTATTCTGTTTTCCCCTAATGCTTCCTCCTTAGAGTTGAACTATGATTAGCATTTTTTGTAATGTGCCATTACATTGCACCACACCAGCAAGGTTTAAAAGTTCAGCCTCCTGTTACAAGATAGACTCACAGCAGAAGCTGCTAGCCCTTACCTTTGTTGTGAAACCTCCTTAATATCCATAGCTATTGAAATATTTAACAGCTAGATTGTGTTTTCAGTTGGTCATCATTCTGATATTGGTGACTGTACAGCTATGTATGACTGCTTATTTTTCAGTATTTGGCCACAATATGTGAAGGACAGGATTCACATGACTTACATGTACTTTGCTGGAAGTACTGGCTTGACAGCACTCTCTGCTGTGGCAGTTAGCAGATCTCCGGCACTCATGAGTCTTATGACAAAAGGCTCCTGGCTGGTAAGTTTGTTACTAAAATAATTTTTTTTTTTTTTTAATCCTGAGAAAAGCCCCCAAATGTAATGTGTGAATTACTTGGCGGAAAGTAAGGCAGAACTTCATGCACACCAGTGTCCTTATCCATGCATGTGAAGTAAGTATTGGCTTTGAATAGAGAAATGTACAAAAAAAAAAAGGCTAACATTTCAGGTACTTTTAATGAGGATTAGAGTAAGGGGCAGAACCATTACGCAAAACTTTACATAATGGAGAGATTGTTGCACTCTTAACACCAAACTGGAATTCCTAGAAGACTGAATAAAAGCAAAATAGAAATTACTGCAAGCTAAGATGTGCAAAAGATAAGACCCTAAGGTTACGGGAGCAAAATTGACAAAACATTCTAGTTAAGAACTAGGTTGCTTTTTTTTTTTTCAGAATTATGCTATTGGCTTAGAATAGGGGGTCAGAACAGAGGCTGTATGTCCTAATGTGAACCTGAGCGCTGCAATGCTGTTTTCACAGGCAATAGGTGCAACTTTTGCAGCTATGATTGGTGCCGGCATGTTGGTCAGGTGCATATCTTATGACGATAGTCCAGCAGCTAAACATTTGGCTTGGATGATGCATTCAGGTACGTGATCTTAATGTTTAGAGTATAGACATGTCTCTGTCAGTGCGACCAGATTCTGACTTTGGCTTTAAGGTAAAGGTGCTACAGCTTCTGTGAGCACTCTTGCCTGATTGTGGTGGTTTGGGAGTTACCTGCCCCCCCACTCTATGAAAATCACCTAGACTAGACTCAGCCAGCTGGAAGTTTAAGGAATGAAGCTTTATATTCACATCTTATCACCATGTACAAGCAGATATTTACAATATTGCAATATATATACAGCTATATACAGAAATATACAAATTAAAGGTAATACAGAAACACAATATCCCTCCCAGAAATCAGAGTCCCCAGGAGGGACTCCCAACCACCCTTCCACCTTTTTTCCTCCGTTGCACCTTATCCCAGGGTCTGCTTTACATGCAAGGTGAGTTTGGAGGATCAGCAAGAGGGCATTAGAAGCAGAATGATGAGTTGGATTAACAGCAGAAGACACGCCATCCCTGAGAGGGAGACACACACACACACTCTGTCTTACCTATATTTGTGTCCTTGTTTTTATACATCTCAGCAAGCCTATGAGTGAAGTAGACATCACCATTGTTTTCTTTTCACAGCCTATAGTCTAATTTTTTTTCATTAAAATATTCCAATTAGCCTCAACCCAGCACACTGCTGTACAGGATAGGCAAGTATTTGACAACTTTGCTTGGAAAAAACAGATTTTAATGTGAAAACTGAAGCATCGTAGCCACGTATTTCCATCAGGTGCATAAACTGCAAGTCAGATCAGTTTCTCAGTATAATACCTACTTCAAGTAACCATGGGTATAATTTTTCAAAACTTTTAGCCAGTAATAATTTATGGTTCAGGAAGAGACTTGGATGTCGGGCACTGGAATCATTTGCCTCTCAAGCTAACATTTCTACCAAGAAGAAACTGTATTTATTATAGTGATTGTTGTTAAGTTAGCCTAATGTGATACTAATGGACTGTAGATAGCGGTTTCATAGAAGACTCAGCAAAAAATCTGGCTTACTTGCCTAACTAATTATTGTAGCAGAAATCAGTTTTACTTTTCAGTGTTGAGTACTCCTGTGGCTATTAAATGGTTTATTAGTCCATGCTAAGTATCTCTTAACAGCTCTGTTTTGAAGAGATTGATACATTTACTTTTGTTCGGCTTTCTTCCAAAGACTAGCTCCCTGAAGTACTCTACAGAACTAGATAAAAGAAGGTTGTGGAATTTAAGGTCGCAAATTGTGCTCATTTCTAGATAGATGCACAATCAAGTGTATTTGTATTTTATCATGTAAGTAGATTAGTTTGAGCTGTGTTACCTGACTGGAAAAAAATAAAATTGTTTTAGTAGGTGGCATTTTTACCAGAATCTTTTTCTGGATCTTAAGGCTGGTGTTTTGTTTGCATTTGGCTAGGTGTCATGGGTGCAGTGGTGGCTCCTCTCACCTTCTTGGGTGGTCCTTTGCTGATCAGAGCTGCCTGGTATACTGCTGGAATCGTCGGAGGGCTCTCAACTGTTGCCATGTGCGCTCCAAGTGAAAAATTTCTGAACATGGGAGGACCACTTGGAATAGGCTTAGGCTTTGTTCTCGCCTCTTCAATAGGTAAATACTGTTTTCATACTCTCAGATAAAGTGGGTTATATGCTTTGGCTGCTAAGATGCAGCTCACCTCTAATTGCAGACTGGTCTGTCCAATTAAGATTTGTTGTAAGTAGTCCTTGCGACTCTTGCTCTACAGAAAATACTCCATTGAATTTGTTCTTGAAAACAAACATGAAATTACAGTTCTGGTTAAGTGTTAATCTGACCGACAGCTGGTGGTGGCAGCTTGTATTTTTAGCTACTGCCTTTGACTAGGGAAGACAGTAAACATCATCTTAGTTCTTGATCTGCTTATGTGTCCTTGTTCTGTTACGTGTTTCTAGGCTTTGTTCAGTCCTAGAGACAGAGGTACTTTCACATGAAGAAAAAAGTACACAGGATGACCATGAGCCAGCAGTGTGCCCTTGTGGTCAAGAAGGCCAATGGCATCCTGGGGTGTATTAGAAGGAGTGTGACTAGTGAGTCCAGAGCGGTTCTCCTCCCTCTCTGCTCTGGTGAGGCCGCATCTGGAGCATCGTGTCCAAGTCTGGGCCCCTCAGTTAAAGAAGGACCTTAGGGAACTGCTGAGTCCAGGCAGAGCCACAAAGATGATAGAATGGATCTGCCTTATGATGAAAGGCTGAGGGAGCTGGGTCATTTTAACTTGGAGAAGATGAGGCTAAGGGGGTGGCCTTATTAATGTTCATAATTACGTGAAGGACAAGTGTCAGGAGGACAGAGCCAGGCTCTGCTCAGTGATGTCCAATGGTAGGACGAAGGGCAGTAGGTGCAAGGTGGAGTGTAGGAAGTTCCATGTGAATAGAAGGAAAACCTTTTTCACTGTGAGGGTGACAGAACCCTGGAACAGGCTGCCTGGAGAGGTTGTAGAGTCTCCTTCTCTGGAGACATTCAAAACCCACCTGTATGTGTTCCTATGAGACTTATTCTAGGTGGTCCTGCTCTGGGACAGGGTTGTACTAGATGATCTTTTGAGGTCACTTCCAACCCCTAATATGTGGTTCCCTAGGGTATTCAGAGTTACTGGATCAAGTTATATATGTAACATCTTCAGTTTGTGTATTTAAGCCCTTGATGTCAAAAATGTACCTTAGGTAAAGAACTGAATGCTCATTTTAGAACATGTGCTACAGTAACTGAAGTTTGACCCAACTCAAGAGTAGCAGACACACACTATAGCTTTCTTTGACACTATTGTGCATTCGTCTGCAGGATCCATGTTCTTGCCTCCTACTTCTCCTTTTGGTGCTGGCTTGTATTCAGTAGCTGTTTATGGTGGATTGGTCCTTTTTGGCATGTTCCTGCTCTATGATACCCAGCATATTATCAAGCGTGCAGAAAGTATTCCATATTACGGAGTAAGAAAATATGATCCAATCAATGCGTGAGTATTCTGTCTTAAAACAGCTGACATTCAGTGTCTCTCTAAGAATTTGCTTCAATCTATAGTAAAGTATGTTTTAAAACCAGCCAGACCTTCAATTTACTGTTCAAAAAGTGTGCTGCTGTCAAGTGTGAAGAATCAGAGTTTAAAAATGCATAAACAGCTAATGGAGTTCAAAACTGCCCAAAGTTAGAGGAACAGGATTGAATGTGTGGTGTCACGTGCTTCCCACTCTATTTTCTTAAAAGTATTCTTGTTTCCTGAAGCATTGCTGGGAGAGCTTATAACTGCTTTCTGAAAATACCTGTCAATATCAGCTAAGGTAAAAACCGTTAATTCTTTCATAGTCACTTAATATTCACTTGTTCGCTGAAGCTTTTTTACTTGGTGACAGTGTTTAAGAGATGGGGAAAGAGATTAATTCACTTGGTGCAGTGAAAATCAGGTCGTAACAGTATGAGAACAGTATACTTTCTTCAGATTTCAGTAAACAGGGCCTACTGTCAGAGATGGTAGAATGAAAAGACTTTTTTTTACATACCGAGCACTGAGGACAATCATAGGTTTTGTTACAAGTTCATCATGAAGGCTTTTGAAAATTAGGTGTGGCGTGTAATGCCAAATAGTACTGTTCAACAATACTGACTGCGGCTTCCTTTTTCCTAGGGGCATGGGCATCTACACAGATACGCTGAACATCTTCATTCGAGTGGTCACCATGCTTGCAGGTGGTGGAGGAGGAGGAGGAGTCAAGAAAAAGTAGACTGAGACTCGTCTTTTCCACTAGCTGACAGCCCACCTAGTGCACATAATAAATAAAAATTCGTGGCTACAAGCAGTTTTGCTGCAAGTCAGAAGATTAAAGCATTTCAGAGTATTATTTCAGTGCAATGTGATCCAGAGTTAATAGTTTTTCTTCAAACACTTTCCAGCTCTGTGTTTAAAATGCTTCTAATTGTACATTATTTTGGGAAAGTAAATTATTTTTAATATGAGTAAAATAATCTATCTGCTTATTAATGAGTTTGACAGCAGTTCAACTCTTTATTTTTTTACCGTTCCTACATAGCAAAGGAAGTAATTGTTAAACTGTTATCCCATATGCAGATAGAGACACAAGCTACTTCATTAAATGCTGTTAAGATGCATCAGATTCAGTTAGGATTGCGAAAGTTACATTTTAGTGAAACAAGAAATGAAAAAATTGGGATACAGCACAAAATGCAGTAATGACTTCTGTTTGAGCAGAAATTTTGGTAAGGTTTAAGCAGGTGTCAGAAATGTGTTGGATTTGACAAAATGAGCAAACTATGCAGCATTCTAGAGCTCACATAAGAGCTCCTTGCTTTAGTGCTGATTGGATGTAATAGCTAGGTTGTTTTGGTACCAGGTTTATCAAGCTGTTGAATAGCAAGAGGTCTGTCTCTTTTTTTTCTGTAAATAAATTCCAGTATTGTGGATGAAGCCACATCCTTCAGAAGAGATACTAGTGCTCATCTCTGGCAACCTTGTGCAATGGGCACAGAAAGAACGAATTGAGGATGACTGTTTACCATTAAGAAATTCATACTTACCAAGCTTTATTTGCTGTATGTTCAAGTAAAAGGTGAGTTCCTGGGCACAAAGTTTTGAGCTAATCTGAGCAACTCAGACTTTCAAGTTCTGGTAAATATACTATGTTTATATATTGGCTTATGGAACAATAAAATTCTAGCCTCACAAGTTGACTTTCCCTGTGTTGATAGAAATACCGTAGTACCTGTGCACCAATAACTTGAAGAGTACTAAAAATATTTTTTTTGGCAGCAGTTTCCTTTAAGACTGCATATCTTTGTGAAAAAAAGAAACACTGGCTGCCATCTTTTGATAGGGTAACCTGTTGGTTACTAACTGAAGTCAGTGCTGCTTCTTTATATTCAGTATTTTTAGTCTCTTCAGTCAGAAGAAACAATGAATTGTGAAGAACCTTGTTGCAACTGCTTTGTTGCCAAAGATTATTCAGCACAGTCTAGTTCCTGGCACTACTACAGATGAAGATATCTCAGTCTGGTCAACTGTAAGTAGCCTGTTTAGAGAATTATGTCTTGCAGGCAATTTCATGCTTAATCTCTCTCTACTGTTGATGTAGCTGAGCACAGCAGTGTGTTTGTGTCACGGATCCTGATTCAGTGTCCTGCTGAGTGCACCAGTACTATTTTGGATTAAGGATTTAGTCACCATCAAAGGTATTCTCAAAGCTGTTTTAATGTGAGTTTGTAAAAGTGTTAACTGCAGTGGCAGAGTTCACTCTTGCTACGTGGAAAAAATGAATCAATTTAGAATGATTTGCCCAGGGACCAAAGACACAAACACATAGAGGAAGACTCTTCTGTTGAGGTGTTGCAGCCCTTGGATCATCTGTGGCCCTCCTCTGGACTCACTCAAACGTGTTTGCCCTTACGATGAGGATACTAGAACTTGATGCAGTATTCAGGGTGACATCTCACAGGAGCAAAGGGGAAGAATCGCCTGTCTTGCCCTGGTGGCCACACTCGATACAGCCTAGGATACCATTTGCCTTATGGGCTGCATGTTTTGAGCCTTGCTATTATTCAACAAATCCTTGCTGTTCTTGTCTAATGTGTGCGCTGAGGTCGGCAGTTTGCTGCGTGTTCCCTTTTTATTGGGCCCATACTCTGTGTTCTAACACAGTGCAGTCCTGTGGTGATTAATCCCAGTGCAACAATTGCGTCCCAAAGCGTTCTGTATTGTCAAAGTAATGGTTTTTACTGTCTGGTGGGTCGTAAGTGAAATCAGATGCCATCGAGATGGGAATTCTCTTTCAAGTTACTTGGAAAATCGTTACCTCAGGTTACTTTGCAAGTTTTGGTGGGTAAGGTGCCCCCTTCAGTTGCCATTGCAGCGTCTGCCACAGTAGATGGTATCCACAGTTTAGAAATTGAGGCAGATGTGTATTGGTGTGGAAGCATGTGCTACTGAAATCTTCAGTTGCAGTAGGAAGACGTGTCTTGCTCTCAGTTTGGAGAAGGCTGCAAGACCAGATTGTAAAACAGACTGGGCTCAGTGGGATTTTCAGGAGAGATTAGCTACCCTGCTGAAAAGAAAAAATCGACTGCGCTACTATGTTTACACACTGTAGCTTCCTAGGGAAGTGGGCTACAAGTTTTAGTTACAGGTATGGTTCTGGTTTGTGGTAAAATCAAGCTGTCACGGGATATCCTGGCTATGTGGTTTCATCAGAAGGTGGAGCCTCAGACCCAGCTTTTGCAAAGTATTCTCACCTCCCAGGACTCCTGTTTGACCCATAGAGTTCATTCATTTGATAAAGTACTTGGGAAAAGCAAGTATCTCCCTGAACTTCATGTGGCTTAAGACTTTCAATGAGCTGTTGGCTTTTTCTGCCATGCCATTTAACTGAGGCTAATACGGGGAGCAGAATGTTCATTCAATTTCTTCTTTTGCTTGGATTTAACTTCTTTGCATGAGAAGCATGAGTCATTATCACTTTAGATGGTATCAGGACTATGTAGGCTTGAGAACCAAGACAGTCCTTGTACTGTATTTCATCCTTTGGACTTTTGTCTCTTAGTTGCCATGAGTTATCCAAAGACTACTTCCACTCCTGAGGATGCGTTGATACTCTGCAAAAGATTTAGAGTGGCCGTGTAGACGACTTAAGATTTTCCTCGAACGATATCTAGGGACAGAGTTTGAGCAAGCTGATTCGGCTGTCAATTTAATATACACTGAACACATTTCTGGGAAAATAGCTTCCAAAAAATCCTATTTAGAGGCCATTCCTTGCTCTCTGGTACAGGCTCACTTTATTTTGCAGCAAACTACTGCAAATTTGGATAAAGAGGTCAAGTGCACCTATCACAGTTTGTCTTTAAATCTACAGGGAGCTGTGTTGCAAAGATTTCCTTATTTCTCTCTGTAACAAGAGAAGACTGGGGCAAAATGTTTGTCTAATGTTTGAGGACAAAGTTTTAAAGGTTGATTATGAATCAGGAGAGGGATCCTGGATTGTTTTAAACAGGTATAAAATAACACCCTTTTTAAGGGAGTTGTCTGCCTGGAAGGACACCAACAGGAAGATCTAACATTCTTCCAAGGGAAAAAACAGAACCATGCCTGAGGAAGCATGAGCACTCATTTGTAATCAGTCTTCTGAGAAGATGTGGCTTGAAAATACTCCTGGGGGTATCTACTGTGGATTTCTAAAAAGAAGTCACTCTTAAGATTATCTTTCCTAAGTGAAGAATTAAGATCTGTCTCAATTAAGACAGCTCCAGTTTTGGGAGGGATGAAAATCTAAAATGTGGTAGTTTGATGGGCACAACGACATGTGCCCATTTCCTCAGGGAGAGCATCTGAGCTTGTGCTGGCTTACTGTCAGGATACTCTTGGAATGTGAACAGACAATTTGAAAACATTTTAAAATGTTTAGATTGATGACTAGAACTTACTAGGATGCCCTTTCACATTAGAGTGTGTTTGTTGGAGGCACCTAATGGGCTAGTGGGGAATAGCAAGTACAGACACAAAGCTTGACCAAAAAACGAACCCAAAACAGCTGAAAGTAATATTTTCAGGGGGATTAAAAGGCAAAGAGCTCCCTCCTACTCAGATACTACCTGTAGTTCATGGAATTAGTGACACTTCATTGTAAGTGCCACCTAAGAAGATACAGTGGGTAAAGTGGGAAAGCAAAAAATGTTCTTAAGCGAATTGAAAGACAAAAAGCAATGAACTAGGGTTATCAAACTCAGCCAGAGGAAGGAAAAGGATTTAATAAGACTGAAGTATACAGAAAGATGTAATATGGAAGTGTGTCTGGGGAGTTGTTGGAGAAAGATGGAATGAAAACAAATTACTACATGGCTGTTAACTTGTTAAATTTAGAGATAAATGAAACTATCTTTGGAGCTATGAGAAGGCTTTCAGGATACAAAGTTAATTTAATTCAACCTAAATGATTGTGAACCACCATAGTTCTCTGGGAGTATTTACTGGTGTCTGTTTTCAAAGGGGAAGGACACGTAGTGTAGAAAGTGCAGGCAGTACTTGTATTCACTGTGTCAGAGGCAGTAATGATAGTCTCCGGTCTTTCCTAGTTACTGTACCCCAAAGTGAAGAGCAAAGCAAATCATCATTTCTCCTAGCAGTGTACTGTGAGCTCATAATCACTTAGGAAACTGTCCTGGGGCAGAATTTGAAACCTCTTTCACAGTGCTTTGTCAGCAAGTGTACCACCGCTTCTCAGGTTTGTGCCCTGCAAGGAAAACCACTGCAGTGCTGGCTGCTGATGTGCCTGTGAGTCTCAGGCGTTGTGTTTGTGGTCTTCAAGCCCTGTGTTCACTCTTCCTGTCTTCACAGGTCACTCTTCTGGATAGCTTTGTTCCATTCAGATGGTGCAAGTAGCTGCATTTATTTTGCTTGGTTTTCACTTTCTGCAGGCAATGTGATGAAGGTGGAACAATGGATATGTCCCTTTCCACTCTGGTTTCTTACATTCTCTCTCAAGTCTTTTAGGGCCTTAGGTGTGATGAAGGCCAGTTTATCCGGTAGCTGTAGACTTATAAATATCATGTACTGAAACAAGGCAGGGCTTTGGATGAAAAAAATCATTTACATTGGGTGCAGTGCTACGAGTGCTATGCATGAGGGAAACATTTTCTCATGGTATTTCAGTCATCTAGTTCAAGCAAGATGTGATATAGGAAACTGGTTTTGACAGCTAATCTGCCAGAGTTTGCACCTCTGTGATGGGGTGACAAGAGGAGCTGTGTAACTTCTCATTATGGAAGCAGATCTGTTCCTGCTGTGTGTCACTTCTCCAGGAGTGGGGAAAAACACACGTATCTGAACAGGGTGGGTTAATCTCTCCTGCCGTTTGCCATGACTGTAAGAGATTGATCCTTTCATTCTCAATTGCTTCTTGAGAAGGCACTTTTTCTTTGCTTCCCCCCCGCCCCCTTCATTTAGAAAAAGGGATAGAAGAACCACAGGAGTTTCCACTCTCTCATATGAAACAACTGGTCTGGTTGCCCAGTGCTTCATTCCAGAAAACCTGGTGTGAGGAAACAAAGTGTTGCAGTGACAGATGTTTGGGCAGGCATCTCACTTCTTCTTCCCGAACAGATAAGATATTTAACTCAGCTGGCAGACCCCCAAAGCAGGAAATACTCTGCAGCTGTCAGCCTTTAAGGCTTCTGGAAAGATTTTGTGATTTATCTGCATATTGATCTGTTTCTTAAAAACATAAATAAACCTTGTCTGTAGTTAATCTGACAGGAGGTATCTTCAGGGTTAGCAAAAGGGAGTTTGTCCTGAGTGGGTGTGAATGCTGTCACTCAGACACCATGACCTCTGCCTCATTATTCTGTACTTTGTGGGTAGACCAATCATTTAACACAACCAAAAGAAGCTGGTAATATGAAGTCCAGAATTTAAACTAAGATGTTAGATCTAAAACTGTCTGCATTTCTGTAATGGTATGAGTTTCAAATTCTTCCTGCCAGCTCCTACAGAAAGACATTTGTCTGAGAAGGATATTCTATCACTTGATTTGGTGTCATCTCCTTGTGTCAGCTTGCATGAGCTAAAATCCCATGATCCAGGTCACTGGGCACCATTCCAATGCAGTGAACACAGTCTGTCCCCCAAAACATTTACAACAACTTTAGTTGTACTTATGTGACTAGGAGGAAGTGAAACAAAACCCATGTAATTCACTAATAATGGTTCTACTTTTTGCTGGAAATTTGATGGGATAGGTGAACTCTGATGAAACTTTTATTAGAGCCCAAGATCTTTATGAATCTGCCTTCGTAAGAGAAACAAATTATAGGAGAGTGAGACTTTACATTTCAGCACAGCTTGTAATTCTGGTAATTATGTGCAAAAAGTTGTCTTCATCTCTAAATGGATCATCCCTTCAGTTAGGAATAAGTTGCAGTGATTTTAAGCTTGCACTCAGTAAATGAAGACCTGTATCTCAAAAGACATTACCTTGAAACAAATTATTGTCTCTGCTATCTTACCACTGCAGTGGTGGTGAGTTAGTGTCTAGAAGTGCAGTACTTCAGTAGATATCTAATCACTGCACAACTTACAGAGTTTTCTTTTTTTCATGGAAGTTACATTTAATCTTGGATTTTCCCATTAATTTTTTCCCCTCTGCTAGTCATCAGCAACTCAGTTTTTCTTTTTCTTTTTTTCTTCTCTCTCCCGCTTGTCTCAAGCAAACTCTTTCTTGACCAACTCGGTTTTCAAGATGACATTATCGTGCTATTTCTGCAAATGAAACTGCGGTAATTAAAAAACAGATTTCCAGTAGTTCTTTTTGAGTGTTAGGACCACAAACAGGAAATGGAAATGCATTATACATTACAAGACTGCTCATTCATACAGACCAAAACCCTCTATCTTTTCAGTTAAAGCTTAGCTCCTGTGCATGAGTTAGTAAAAAGAAATGCCTTACAGTAGTGGTAAGAATTTGGTCAAAGCTTGATGATGATGATGTCTGCAAGAGCAAAACAACTGGTATCCAAACTGAGTGAAGGAATTAACAAAGATAGTGTGTCTTCCTGAACCTACTCAGGTTGATGCTTGGCAAAAGAGGGGTTGTTAGATCTAAAAATCATCAGACAGGTTGGGTATGTGTGAATGAGACATGTATGTAATCTACAGTGCGACAGTTCTGTATTGTACATATGTTCACAGACTGTTTTCCCTGTGAAAATGGGATGTGCCTTTGTACCATCTAGCCTTCCTGTGCCAGGTAACAGGTCCAAACTAACCATTATCACTGACAGTTGCCACAGATTGATGTACTCCATTTCCTGTGTTGTAAGAACCCATCTCTATTTCATTACAATTACTAAAGGCCACTGAGGTGGTTGGATGTTGAAATAACAATCCAGTTTTTACTTAAATACCCTCTGGAAAGGTTATTTAAATGCTTTTTGATTTTTTTTTTTTTTTTCCAAATGAGTTCATTTCAACATTTGAAGTGAACTTACGGCAACGATTAATAAAACAAATCTTAACTGCTATGAACCGAAGATCATTTATTAAAGAAAAAATAAGATGCCTTACCAAATTATTTTCAAATGGTGGAGTTTAAAAAAAAAAGTCCTTCTCTTTGATGTCAGCATAGATATGTATGATTTGTCTTTGTATTTTGGAGAGCTATTCAGGTTGTATAAAGGGACCAGGCGTTCCAAGTGTTACTGGCATATAGATTTGGTGAAAGCCAGTTCGTATTACCTTACAGCTTCCAGCAGTATTAAAGGTGGTGAAAAATGGCTGAAAATTAAGTATTTTCATAAGATAAGATCTAAATTTAATCTTATTCTATTCTGCAAACTAAAAATATGTGCATGAGTCTGGTCTGTTTGCTTATACCGTCTGACTGTGAAGAGCACAGTTGAAGTACATACTGAATGATGTGGCTAGCTATTCACAGAACCATAGAAAAGCTTAGGTTGGAAGGGACCTTAGAGATCATCTGCTCCAACCTCCTCATCATGGGCAGGGACACCTCTCATCTTGACTCAGCTGATCAAGGCCTCATCCCAACCTGACCGTGAACACCCCCAGGGAGGAGACCCCTAGGTCATGATTTAAAGTTGAATTACTTGAAATATCATGGAAATCCTTAGAAACATCAGCTCTAGTGAATATTTAAGATCACAGTTTAATTGCAGGGTAAACATATGTCTTGTCATTGTGTGCCAAAAAATCATTAGAGCATTCCTGTAAATGGTGGGGAGTTTTGAGCTATATGCTGTTTACATATCAATGAGTCAGGCCGGAACTACAAAAAACCCCAGAGTTCTATGATCATACTTTAGGTGTGTCAATTGTCCCTTTTATATAGATACAGCAAGATAAATAGAAGTGACTACACAGAAGCACTGACTGTAGTGCCGAAGAGGAAAGAAATGGAAAATTAGCAGACATGAGCAGTGAGCTAAATGTGCTTTCAAGAACAGCATTTACAGGAATAGGTAGAATATGTTTGGTAGCCAGCCAAATGTGTGGCCTTTGGGGAAAAATAGGAGCATAGTCAAGGACGTAAGGCAGAGGAAGAGCTCTGACAAAGACTGAGTTAAGAACTATTCTGTGACTTACTGAGGAGCAGGGATAAATATTGAAAGGAAATAAAATCAGCCCTTGTGGTAAAGGCAGCTATATCCTAGCTTAGGTAATGGATAACCAACACCTGCGCATGATCTTAGCAGTGCAGGTAGGGAAGAAAGGGTAGAGCTGGTGATATCAAAGAATAACTCATCCTAGCACAAGAGAAAAGAATTCATGAAGACCAGGGAAATGGGAAACTGTCAGCTGAGTAGGCAGGTGTTAAGTGAACAGAGGCAGGCAAAAAGCAAATTAAAAACATACCTAATTCTCTCATAGGTGAAGCTAATGGATTAAAATTATGAATATTGAAAGCAGGATAAGCATGTACTGAGCTCTGTGACTGTTAAAAGAAGTGTTGGTGTACCTCTTTCAGGTATTCGAAAAGTAGTGGTGCCTTGTATGAAAGGGGCATATTTTGTAAAAACAAATGAGACAGTTGCGGTTCTGTGAACTGACTTTGAACCCTTCCTTAGGGAAATAATGAATGTGTACAAATGCAAAATGATTAAGGGTGGATCCGCTTTTTTAATCGTAATTTGAATTTGTTTGAAGCACTTCAAATCAATGTCTTCCATGGTGCATTGGGGTGTACTACAGTTCATTGCAGCCCCAGTCTATGAGATGCAAAATTTATTACAGGCTCAAATGATGCCATAGCTGTAGCCTTCCTTCATATATTTGTCATACCAAAAGTCCCCTTGAAAATCAGGGGACTTTAACAAACACTTGAGTAGACAGCAACAACAACAACAAAACCAAACAAACAAAACAAAAAAAAACAAACAAGAAACACTCACCCCACATCCCCACCCCAAAAAAAAAAAACCACCAAAAAAACCAAACCCTACCACCACATTAACTGAAGCCATTTTTGTCTTTTCAGCCGTAATTAGGTATGGTGCTCAAAAGTACATCTTGGTATATACAGGTCACAAGGCTTACTTACACAAAAAAAAAGAAGGGAAAGGAAAACTATAGTCATGAGGAATAACAGGGAAGTAGTATTGAGATATATGGGTTTCAGGAAGGCAGTTTATGAGTGTTGTCAAGGCTTCATCAAGGTGAGTGTTGCAATGAATAGGCCAGGTAGCAAGGGTGTGCTGCGAAACTGCAAGGGGGCTGCTGCTGTGGCCAGGGTGGGCTTTTTGGCAGTGGGCAAGAGTCACTGACTCGGTAGAGAGGCTGGTGATGGTGAGACAAATCTTTCTCTCAATAGAGAGCTTCAACTTCTTATAAGGTTACCAAAGCAAACTTGTCTCAGCTTTGTGTATGCATCAGCAGTTTTGAGCCACAACATAGTATATGAGATTATCCTGAATGGACAATTTAGCCCACGCAATGATTGGGAAATCCTATGTTTGAACTTTCTCATGAGGACTACCCATGTTTGAGGACTATGTTTGAACTACCCATGAGTAACAATGGTAAAGATTAAGCATATGATTTGAGATTGCTTCACAAAAAAAGATCACTTAAGTTTTCATGCACTTATTTTATTGAAAAGTCTAAATATTTTTGCCAAGAACCAGACATAGTCTTGGGAAAAAAATAGCTTAAGTGGTTTAAACAGTTGCAAAAACTTTTCCACCTATTACCAGGTCATAATAAAGGAAGGAGGAGACTGGGACAAAACTGGATGTCAGAGAAAAAGGCATGGGAGTGGCAGAAGAGAAGAAAACTGTGAAAAGAGAACAGACTCAAGAGCAGAAACTGGAGGTGACTATAAACACCAGGTGAGAAGGTATTTTAAAAGCTGACCTAAATGAGCATAATTACTGCCACAGACATGCTGAGCAGGGGGCACAGGGAGACAGCAATGCAAAGGTTATAGGCCAGTTACGTGATACAAAGGTTAAGAATCAAAGAACGTGAGACTAAGGATTGCTTCTCATACAGAAGATGATGTGTCTTTATCATAAGGAATGAGAGTGTCTAGGCTGCAGGTGCTGTACACATTAGAGAAGAGAAAACAAAGAAACTGAGTGTTTTGCCGTGCTCTGGAGTAGCGATCACTCATCCTCTCTGGTCTGAGGGCCAAAAATACTTTGTAGGTATCATCTTTCTGTTTGCTGAGCCAAAGCTGTGGAGATTGTGGTGACCTCCGTTGGTAGATTTTTGAGGTTTGTAGACAATACTTCAGACTCATCTGGTGAAGTTCTCTGTGCAGTTTTTGGCACAATAGGTTTTAAGGGAGTGGTTGGTTCAGCTTTTCCAAACTCAGACTGAGAAATACAAAGGCAGGCTGAAAGGCAGAAGTGTGACCCATTTAACACTGTTCCCCGGGGCAGACAGCAGTTTCCCACCACCTGCTCCATTTTTCCTGTGTAGGGTATTTGGGCATGCAGTGATAAGCACACAAGTTTGCCTCATTTCCCATCACAGTAGCTGGAATGCTTGGATTGTTGTAACAGAGGAGGCCAAGTAACAACCTGCCTCCTCCAAGCAGAAAACAAATGGGGCATCCAAGTGGCACATGCTGCTTTCCTGCTTGGGGTGCATGTAAAGTTACAGTGCAGTTATCCCTACTTAGAAAAATAAGTCTTTGTAAACACTCCTGTTGCCAATGTTCTGTTGTGAATATTCCAGAAGAAAAATATTTACCATTTTGAGGTTGGTATTGGCAGCAGCTGTGCTGCATGTAATATTCCAATAATTTTCCAGTTTAATTAAATAAACATACCTGGAAATAACAGCCATCACATGATGGTTGCTCTTATGCAACCTGTTTCTCATCTTACCTGGTTACCTTCCTCTTCTGTATTTTTTTTTTTTAAATTTCTTACTGTGCACATAGGAAAAGACAATTTTTCATGTCTTTTTTAGCATTATTATCAATAAATAGGTTTGAGTTCATATGTGCCTTTTGTGGGATTTTTTTCATTTCTAGTTCACAAAAAAAAATTAAACCAAACATACAAAACCACAAAGCCCACAAAATTGCATTATTTCATCTGGAAGCATATGTAGTGATATATCTTATGGCACATGATGGAGAAAATAACACATTATTCCCATTCTTGCTTACTGACTCCACATGTTCTGCCATCTTGCCCAGACTCATCAAGAGAATCTGAAAAAACCCCAAACCTCTAAACAAACAACAAATCAAACAACAAAAAGACAAACCACACACAAAAAAAAACCCCACCCCCCTAAAAAAAAAAAATCAAACAAAACAAACCAAAAAAACCCTGAACACAAAAGCAACCACTGAAAAAAACCAAAAGCATAACGGAGAACTTAACTTGGAGTAAACTTAATGCAAAAACCATCAATGACTCTAACAAGGCCAAAATTTCTTTTATTTTAATTTCATTGATTTTTCAGTCTTAAATAAGTAGGACAAGTCAAGACTTCTTGAATCAAATATCACATAAATCTTAATTTAAATGTTCAGTGAATTGAGTTCTGTAGAATTAGGCATATATTCATTTTTATTTAGTTTTGGGAGCCATACTAAGAATCAATTAACTGCTTCTATCTAGACCCCCTTTGCAATGATACTTACTATCCTATCTTTTGCAATGTCATGTATACATGAGTTTGCCTAGAAACCTTTTCAGAAAGTGTAATGGAGGTAAACAACTGTAGTCACTGAGATATGTACTTGATTCAGCGTTACCACTATTCAGACAGCCTGAGTGTTGCAGAAAAAAATACTCCTACCTGTTTTTTCACTGCTTTCTTGATTTTTTTTATTTTTTTTTTAAAGCACAAGATGAGGGCATACATCCATGTTTCAACTATTCAAAAGAAGCCTGAGTTCATAAAACTAAACTTTACACTCTGTTGTCCCATTAATTATTTTTTTCTGTGTATTGTTGAGCTGTAGTTCAGTAGTTTCTGAGAAGCTTAGTGATGTGAATTCAAAACTATACTGCAGACTGAACAATTGAGGCATGGTAATGGTGATGGAAGGCTCTTCATAGAACCACAGAATTGTTTTGGTTGGAAAAGACCTCTAAGATGAAGTCCAACTGTTAAACCAACACAATTGTGGCCATTAAACCATGTGCCAAAGTACTATGATGCTGCAATCTAGGACTCTGGGTTATGTTCTAGAGGGAGAAAACCAGTTTATATCTAGGACGTTGAAGGATTACATCTCAGAAATATCTATAGAACATCTTCTCACATCCCCAGATGTGGACTTACCTATGTACTACCACTTACTCTGCACTTAAATGGAAGTCAAAACCATGTCTTCTAAAGAATGGAGGCCTTATAGAGCACTTTGAAGGTAATGCTATCTGTAGCAAGAGTGGTTAGTAATATGATCCTAGATCCTTGCTAATGTCCACCTTGGCAAGAAAAGACTGCCAGGCGGTAGCAGTCTATACAATATTTAGATATTGATTGGTAGGAATATAGAAATAAGCTTTTGACACTAAAATTGGTAGATAAAGGGGTGACCTGTTTTGGGAGACTGCTAATCCAGTGCAAGAAACAAGCCAAATCCAAAATCTGAAATATGAAACTTTGAAATTTGGGGTTTAGGATGATAGGACAATGTATGTGTGCCAGAGTGAAATCACCTGTCCTGCTGCCAATTCCAAGTCCAAGTGGTTTCCAGGTACTGCTCCCATCTCTCATAGCTATGTAACTCACAGCAAATTTTAGTACTCCAGAACTAAATGTTACCAAGATAAGCTGTGAGAATTAGATGCTGCACTTTTACTTGAAGAAATTCAAATCTGCCCCTGCTTGAAGGCCTTTTTTTTTTTCTTTTTAATACATGCTTTCTGAACATTGATACTGTGTTGAATTTGTTGGACAACTTAATCTTGGTTGTTACCTGGAATCTCTGTAACAGATTTAATTATCCAGATAAAACAGATACTGAGAAATTAATAATACACTCAGAAGTCTGCTGCTTAATGACCTATCTTATTAATTATGTTAACAACACATTGGCATTTACTTTGATTTAAACTCTCTGGGTTTGGTTTGTCTTGTCAGTTTCAGTTCACTGTTCACACAGCTTTGTTTCAACTGTGTTCTCTGTCTTTCCAAGTACCCAAAGGAACACACAAGGTCACCTAAGTAGTCTGCCGTGAACCACAGGACGAACACTCTGCATTGGAGGATCTCTGTGCGCTCTAAAACTCCGAGCCATGTGCTCTTTTTCACCTGGTAGGACATTCTACTACTACTAGCTGCTGCCTGACTTAGAGGAAACTTCTTAGAGTAGGAAGGGCTGTTTCTTATCATCCCTTGAAGTGTGATACAAAGGCCAAATCTCCACCCATTATGAGCACAACATTCCTTTAGATCTAAAGGTATGATTGCACAGGAAGCAAAGGCGAATGCTCTTTGAGCCTCCTTGAAGACATCTTGTGACTGCTTGGAAGGATGAAGCTCCTGGCGCTGTGTGGCTTTTTGTTCATCTTTCTTTTGTGTCTGAATGCTTTTGGTGCAGAAGGTACAGTATGTTCTTCTAATGCAACTGTCTCCTTTCTTTTTCTGTTCTTTGTGTAGGTTGGTTTTTTAAAAAGACAACATAGCTTGACAACTGGAAAAGAGAGAGTGAATTTGGGAAAGGAATTAAATTGCAGAATGTAATTGCATATCAATACTTTGCTTTGTACAGTTATGTTTCCTCTCTGATACTACCTGTTTCAGGTAGTATAGAATGATTATTTTTTCTTCTTAACCTGTGTTTGGAAACCTGCTCCTCTGAACAAATCCTGTTAGATTTGTCTGGTAGGTAAAAAATCTACCAATATAAACCCTCTGTATTTTCTGAGTAGTGAGAAAGACATCAATGGAGGAACAAGGGAATATCAAAGAGGTCAGCAGAACTGGAGCAAATGGCAGATTCTTTATAGAATAGTAAAACAGGTCAAAGTACTTATTTTGACTTTCAATCAGTCCTGACATGTTTGGTTTTTTTAATCACTCATATTTGAAACAAGTTACTGTGTCACCTCATGGTACCCAGTTACGTTTTGCAGTATTCAAAAGTGCAGAAGTGCACAGAAGAGTTTTAAATCTTTAAAATACAGATTATTCCATCTGTCTATAGACACATCTCTGGAGATATCATTCTGAGTTTGGAGGGATGGGGGTTAGTAGGACTTTAGACTTGAAAGGTGTACCTTTTAGAGTTACTTTTCAGAATTAATGTTTTGTGTTGTAAATCTCAGAGACCCAGCGTGATTGCTCCATGGTTCTTATTTTACACAAGATGTAGAGATAAGGAATGAGATATGAGATAAGGAAAAAGCAAGCCGTGTCCAAAGGTCAGAAGCAGCAGATTTGCCATGCTTCGTATTTCCTAGAAACCTCATCAGAATCAGTTTGTGTGTAAATATGAGTGTGGAGAACACGTTGAAGCTGTCTTTCAAAGCAGTCAAATCAGCTGCCCGGTTTTCTTATTTACCAAAGTCTGTTCTGAGTGGGAGAGCTCTTTGCCAAAACTCTGGTGAGTGGGAGTGTCATCGTACAATGTACCTGAAGTCCTTCTGGTGCCTTTGTGTTTTCTATTTTTGTTTATTCAGGCTTCCCAGACCCTTTGAGGGGAGCTTAAGTAGCAATGCAAGGGAAGTTGGAGAATACCTAGATGTGTCTTCAGGAGCATAGCAGAAGTCTGTCCAGAAAGTGCAGGAGCTAACAGCACCAAGTAAAACTCAAATGAATACACGTGGAATCCTATAATAATGTTCCCATTGGTTAATGTGCTTTTTAGGGTTTTGGTGCTTCACTGGTTGAGAAGGTGGGAAGGAATTGTGCAAAATATGCTGTCTTTTATTCATAAACGCACTGATGGGAAAGTAGGAAGTGCCTGGGTGTACAAGATGAATGTATTTTTTGTGTAAAATCACTTACACAATGGAATGTGGGCAATGATATCTTAAACCTCTTGGCTGCTAGATCAACCACCATCACTAGCCTTGGTTATAGAACTATGCCGCAGGGATTTCCATAAAATTGAGTCTGTGTAAGATTTTGTTGGTGAGAAACCACCTACTTCTGTCCTTACTGCTTTACTTCTGCTCCAGAGTCAACCTTTCTTCTTCCTTTAACGCATGCAGCACACAACATGTCAATCAACGAGTACAATCAACAGCTCACTTATTTAGATCTAGATGGAGGGAATAATAAAATGGCTTTTCTTGTCCAAAGCAATTTATTCCATACTCCTCTGCATACAGACACATCAATACTCTTTTTTTTCCCCTCTTGCTAATCTTTTGTATTTTCATTAAGTAATGTAACTACAGAAAAAGTGCAGAGCCTCTCTTTTAGGTTGAGGTAGCTGGAATTTGCTTGTTTGTATTGCCTGCCAGCATGTGACATTTCAAAGGCTTTCAATCTTCACAATTTATGTGGTGTATCCACTAGTAATGATGGAAAAGAACGAGTTAATTCCCGTTCTATGCTAGGGACAAAGCTGTGCAGAGATGTAAAAAATCAGTTGTGATGATCCTTTGTTTCACAGATCTCTCTGATCAAGGATTTCACCAGTAAATATGGTAATCAAAATGTCTGTGAATTCTAACCCATTTGGAGTGTATGTGTAACTATTTGCTTTACCTGATTCCACTAGCAATGTATTATTTTTTTACCCTCAGGTCGGAAAGTTAAAGTCTGCTGCTCAAAACTGCCAAAAAAAAAAGCTCATAAAGGTAATAAGATTTATAATTTTATTACAGTAATTAGGTAATCATTATAGATAAGTCTCTGTTTTTTCCATCTGCAAGCTCCAGAATCTTTCATGCAAGTGAGTATTATCTTCATTGTACCACTAACATTATTGTGTTTGGCTTGGGAAGAAATAAGAGTAGAATATAATCCATTTAATGCTCACAATGTGAAATGGTCAAGAGACATATGAACTAGTCTGAAAAGAAAATGAAAGTGTAAAGTGTTTGTATCAGTTCCAGCTATGTAGGTCTTATCCTTAAGAGGAGAGAGAATAGTATCACAGCATAGTTTCTCACCGATAAGAACAGAGGCTGCAAAAGTGAAGTTTTATGGTAGCCTTGCCCGCTATATTGTCACCGTCTACATGTGACTGCGTCCAACTCCATGCTTTGAGAAACCAATCAAAGTGTGATTCTGTAAATTCCAAAATACTCAAATTTTAAACTCAGGGCCCTACTAAGAACAAGAACTACCAGAGATGGAATTTATTCTAAATATGGGTGTCTGCTGACTGCATTGCAGTACTTGGAAACTTTTTCTAGCCAAATGTATTCCCTGTCTAGAGCACATGGAAGGGAAAGGTCACCCTGTAGCCTTTTGAGACTGTTCATTCTAAGGGGCAATACAGAAGACCCCTAGCCTTCAGAGTGTGGACAAAGAATTCTGTTGCTTTTTTAAAGTAGCCATGTTCTGGATGAGCCTTTCAAATGATACAACTGTCTTTTCAAAACAAAATTTTCATCAGCTTTTTTTTCTCACATAATGGAAGAATTAGATCTGACTTTTTTAAAATTTTAGTTAGAGCTACCTTTGGTAGCAAAATGAAGATTTCCTGAAGAATCAGTTTGGGTTTTTTAAGAAGTTATGGGAATTCCTGCCATCTTAACCACTGCTTTCACTATATAAATATGATAGTTCTAGCAATCTTGTCTACTTTCATACATCTTTACTATGGTGATTTGGTACCGCTAGTCCAAATCCACTCAATTTGCTTCTTTCTATATGTCTATAATACTCCTGATCTCAGTGAGACCCCAGTAAGAAAAAGCTGAATCATGAAACTGTCTAGGATAGACTTAGGTGTGCTCTTCAGAATGACATTTTAAATCTAAAGTTTCTGAACTATTTTAAATGGCTAGCTGATAAATTTCAGTAAACTTTAAATGTAGAAAATTTGATTTAAGATTGTCTATTTCTTACTTATTTTGCCTCCTGTAATATTCAAATTAGTATTTTTATGATGAGAAGTTCCCAGCAAATTCATTACAGCTGATAAAAGTACTTTAAGTGTGTTAATCCCTTTTGGATTTAGGTAACCTGTGTGGAAATCTACAGTGTTTCTCTGCAGTTTTCCTTCATCTGGTCCTCTTCCTTTGTTTCTAGTCTCCAGTGCTGAATGATAGGCTTTGTTTTATAGGCAGAATCCTGGTGGTTTCAGGGCAGTGAACACATTGCAGATTTATGCCTGGGGGTTAGAGCTTTATAGCTGTTTGGGGCTCCTTATTTAATTGGCAAGTGTAATAGCAACTGAAGACTTCAGCTGTAAATGATCTACAGCAACAACAGTGGATTCCCAGACTGTCTAGAAGGATTGGAGAATGCAATGCTGAATGCACAGAGGTGCCTTTTATCTATCTTGGCCTGAGAGAGATCAGGGTCTTACCTGGCTGAACCTATAACCTTTCCAAAGTACTGACATTTCAAATGAGCACAGCTATTATTTTTCAGTCTGTTACCTGACAAAACAGCAAATATTTCAGACTTTTTTTCATGCAACAGGCGTGAAATCTGCAGTTTCCCATGGGTAAGATACAATGATACTGGTCTTGCAGAGTAATGGAAAGCACTGTACTGAGGGAGAAAAAAGTACAAAGGAAGCACTCCATTAAAACCTGTAAGTTTACTACAGCAATCTGCAAAGGGGATCTGAAATGCCTCCCTCTGTGGCAGACCCAGTAATTGTTGATGATTGTTGGCTGTCCCTTGTTAGACTGTTTCCTGGTTCTCACTCCAACCTAACAACTGTAACAATCTCCTGTCCCCAGCTGCAGTCAAACCCTTTTTAGGTCAGGTGTTGCTGTTTGTTTGCTGTAGTGCAGGGCACAATGCTCTGCTGCACACAACTACTTATCTCTGTTGCATCACAGAATGTTAGGGATTGGAAGGGACCTGAAAAGATCATCTAGTCCAAGCCCCCTGACACAGCAGAGTCACCTACAGTAGGTCACACAAAGTGCTTGATCTGAATCCATTGCAACTCTTACTGCAGGTGTAAATGCCTTAGTGTAAGGCAGCAATTCTCCAAAGATAACCACAGTATTTTGTTTCAGATGCACTTCTGGTTTGGAATTCCACAGTGTTGGTCTGGGTTTTTGTTGCTGGTACAGGATTGCTGTGTGATTTTTGCTTCCATGTAGCATTCTAGGAGAACACTACTTGCTTTATTCAATTTGCAAGCACAGCACCCTGACTGCCTACTTCTCAGCATTACTCCTTGCTGTTCTTCCTGCTAGCCTTGTGCCTATCTGCAAAGACACTCAAAGCCCAAGTCAGGGTGGCTTAAGGAGGGGAATAATTTAACCATGCTGGCTATTTTTGAAGTAAACCTACCACTGTCCTAGAATTTTGTTCTTCTGTCAGAAACAATTACTGCCCTAGAGAGCAAATAGTTCAAGCCAGTCAGCCTGTGGCTTTCTTCCAAGAAAAATGGTGGATGTGATGATGGTAATGGGAAGATACTGCCTGTGTTGATTGTAGGACTCAGTCTCTGGGGAGAGAGAATACTGCCCTTGTATCTGTGAAGACCTTCATCTGACTGTGGAAACATCCAGCAGTAGAATTCAGACTTTTAAGTTATTGCACACTCTCGGTACAGGGTGGGAAATGCTGCTGGGAATGGATGATTTCCAGGAATTTAGTGAAGAGGGGAAAAAATTGCAATCACATTATTATGTATTTTCAGATCACCAATAATCTAAGCCTGCCCGTACAAACATGGCTCAGCTTCAGGTATTAGTTTTGTGCTATTCATCACACTCACAATTAAAGATCCCTCTCCATTTTCTATCCTTTCCATCTTTGTTTTGCAGGTGTGAATTTCAAAATTACTCAAATGGCAATAAGGAAATACTGCAAGCCCTGTCCTCAGCCAACTCCTTTGGTGGTTCCTGGACCCCTTCCACAGCTAAAATGAGCGGACTGTGAGCAGGATGAACAGCATCTGCCTTCCAGTGCTTTACTTCATTGAGTGCCTTCCTTTCACAGATAGGACATGAGTCTATATTACTTTATTTTTTTGTTTTGGACAGGTTTAAGTCAGTACTGCTTATTCATTCATTCAGACTCCATCATCTTACTAATATTAGCCTGGCAGCTGCAGACTCAGGCAAACCTGTCTGGCTGCCATCGCACATTGTGTCACTTGCGTATTCCTCTGCACCAAACAGGGATTTAGCTTCTCAAATAAGAGAAAGAGGAGAGCTGGCTGAATCACCTTATTTTGCATTTTTGGATTACCTAAAAGCTGAGCAAGGGCTGATGTTATTGTTTGTAGTTATCAGTATATATGCATATTTAACCTTCTCTGAATGATTTAATTTATATTGACAAAAGGGTTTTGTTTGTAGCAAGGCACATGATGTTTTTTCCCACCGCCTTTGCTCTCAGTGGTTGAAATTCAGATGGAAGTTAATTTCTAGCAAGTGAGAAAGAGCTAATTTTTTTTTTTTTTTTTTGGAGTGGTAGAAGACCAGATGCAAGTAGAGTGGTAAGCTTTTCAATATCTCCTCTAGGGGTTTAAATCCAGCCTTTAAAGCAAAGCGACCTGCTCTTTAACATTCTAGAAGAATGTCATCAGATGATTATTAAACACCATATTGAAAGGTGGTAAAGCTAATCAGATTAAATGTCTTCCTTCTGAAGCCAGAAGGCTGTTCTTTTAAGACACCAGTGTTGTGTGATCATCATAATAAATGAAAGTTTCTAAGGCTTGAAATAAATGCCAAGAATAATACCAAAGGGCTGAATAGCAGAGAAATTGAAGCATCCTCTGGATATCACTAGCAGCAAGTGGAGTCTTCACACATGTATCTTCTGTCCTTTCCTAACTGTCCCCTGCATATGCTGTTGTTTCTGTGCCCAAGGTGAGTCCTTAAACCAGAATTGCTTGGATATTCATACGTTTGATATTCCTTCTAGTGATATTCCTTTTCTGCTGTTGGGCAAATTGCAGATTGCAAATGGTAATTTTTCCCTCAGTACTCATCGTACTGCTGTTTCTCTTAACATAATTTTCCATACGATAGAAATTATCTCAGTGCCCTTCACAATTTGAGGGAGTTGAATGGGGACAGTCAGAGGCCTGTTGTAAGCCACAGAGGCAAATACAATTCCCAGGGGTCAAGTTTATGGGCACTTGCATGTGGCCATGCTCTGTTATTTACAATATTTCTGTTGTACTGAGCAATTGAACCTATTTCTGGGTCTTCTGTGTGCTTGTTATTGTTTTATTTTCTTCTTGGTTTTGAGATTAGATATATCTGACTTTCAGCATCCTATTTTTGAAGAGCTGACCATGCATAGCATTTTTATCTCAAGGATAAAGGAGCTGACAGTCCTCACAAGATCTGAGTCAGGAGGTTTGTAGAGGAGCTGTGTTTGGTTGTTCTGTTGTTGATCGCTGGGCAAACATCTTTTATTTCTATTTAGTCTTTTTGTGCACACAGAAGGAATCTGTTGAATACAAATGACAAGCAAAAAGCATTTTTTATATTTAATGTGTTTGCTGCAGTGTTTTACTCCATAAAATATGGCCATATGTGTTTACAGCTCTGTATAAAGCATCACTAGCAGGTATGAAGATTCTGTTCTCTAACATGAGCTTAAGCCCAGTTCTTTTATATCTGAAAAATGCTGTATGATTTTTCTCTTTGCCCTCCAGTCACTGTGCTCCATGCTCTCTGATTCTCCTCCAGACAAAATAGTCTCTCTGACTGCAAAAATCCCCAAAGACCATTAGAACAATTGGATAAATGGTCTGGGTCTCTAGAGGGGTGTGAGGACATCATCGAATGCACTTAAGTGCATTGCATACACTTAGGTTGAGGCCAGTCTGGAAAACTGAGGCTAAGGGCTGTTCAAGTTAAAAATGTTACTTGTGTGAGGTGCAGATCTTGAGTGATCAAAATAAATCAGGCATTCTCGCATTATTTCAGCATGGATTGTAACTGCTGCTCAAACACTTTTTTTGCCGCCTCTGGAGGTATCAAGATGTCATGTGTCAGCCTCTGAAGGTGATTCCTCAGCAGAATTTGACCATTATGCTCTTATGTACCTATTTTCTTCATATTGTAGAATTGAACTGCTCCACAATTATTGTTTCACTTATGGGCATCTGTTCTTCCTTTTGTTTTTCTTTTATTTCTATGTATATTCGTATGACATTGCCTGAGGAGAAAAGTATTTGCTCATTGGCTACTCAAGGCACACTACCTGTATGCTTATATAAAGTAGTAAATTCAGCTTGTCTAAGCTGACAAATGCATTTGTATGTATCTTGTGTTTTGGTGTGCATTCAGCTGTCAAGCATGAAAATTGCACAACCTTAGAGTTCCAATAAAGATGTTTCTGAAGTATCTCTATGCCTGCCAGAACAAATTCTGGATCCTGGTCTGACCTTGTCAACTAAGTGAGCCAGGTGGTCCCTCACTTTGTTTAGAACTTAATACCACCAGCTAACACCAAATCAGTCTGGCTTATTGTGACTGTGAATTGTCCAAAGCACAGAAGAAACGATCCCTGCTGGGGCACAGGCATGTTTTGGGATGTCTTCTTTCAAAATGCCTTGTAGAAGAAATAAAATTATGTATTCTTTACACACAATATGATCTTAAAAGGGATCATGTGGGCTTTTGCTGTTGGCCTTTCAGCCCTCTAGACTGTGTGGTCCACAACTCATGCAAGGACCTGGGTATAGCTGAAGAATTCAGAATTCTGGAGAAGTTCCATTTCTCCAAAATATGGGCTACAATGGCAACTCCTTGTGATTGCGTTTACAGAGGAAAAATAAAATCCTGTGTGGACAGTGTAATCTCAAATAATAAACTCAAGTGAAACATAAAAAGCAGGGAGCTAAATACTTCCTGTTGCAGGTTTATATATTCTTGTGAGATAATTCCTGCCTAAATTGAGCGGAATTGTCCTGGTGACTTAAGTGTTCATTAGAGCAAATCTGGAAATCTGTTGCTTGGTACTATTTTGTCTGTTGTTACTACCTACCCCTCCGGAGTATTTGTCAGATGGTAGACACGTAGCAAGTTCACACACACTTTTTACTGAAGTTTGTTCTGAGAAGAATTTGTCCAAGAGAGCTCCCTAGTCCTGCATTAAATGACAGAAGTAAGGGTATTGATTTCAGCCAGTAGCCCTCCAGTGTTATAAGACCTATGTCAGCCATTGGATGATCTATGTTATTTTTGAACATACAAATATCTCATTGTGCTTTGTCTTTTGATCTTAGAGCAGGGCTATCAGTACAGAAGGAATTATGAAAAATTACTTCTGTTTTTAATGTCTCAGTGACAGGAGCCTGCTAGAAAAGTTTCGTGTCTGGATATGGATTTGTGCAGCTTGTCAATCAGCTTTTGTGCCAACATTTGTTTGCGTATTTCACATGCACTGAGTGTGCATATCTTCAGGTGTGGAGGATTAGTTCCACATTTTCAGGCTGATGCTCTGCAAGGGAGTGGCTAAGGCCAGAGATTTGCTGTAGGATAAGCACCTTATGTTCATAATGCCATCTGGTCAGCCTCTGAAAGCATTATCATAGAAATCAGGTCACTATGTGCCTATGAGAGATCTTAAACTGAACATAACTTGTCTGTGTTCTGCATCCTGACACAATTACAAAACTCTGTAGCCCAAGAAGCTATCGTACCAAGCCAAATTTCTGTCACAGGCTCAAACTGCATCCAGGTTGTTATTCAAGAACTGTTTAGGCCCATCTGACAGTACAGCACAGCACAGGTGCTCACAGGTGGTGATTTAAACCTTACACAGGAGACATTCAAGCCCAGCCATTCAAAAGTTTAGTGCACACAGAAACGCCTGTTCAAGGTGTGGTTGTCATTAGCTACTCACTAGGCACTCGTACAATCTCTTAACGATATAAATGTCCACATGCATTTGTGGTAAGCGTAGTGCAATCAAAGCACCTAGTGGATCCTGGCTAATAGGATCTCAATATCCAAAATCTAAACAGCAGCAGGGTTTCCCTGACCCGACAGGCAAGATAGCACTTAGAACTTAGGTCAGTGAAGAAGAGTGGTTTTCTACTGGGTTGTGTTTTGCTACTTGGTCATCAGCACTGATCTCAACCACAAAGAGAAAAAAGACATTCCTAAAGTATCGTCTGCTTAGTCTGTATCCAATTCAGCTTACCTGGTCTCTGGAAATCAAGTCTCTGTAGCGTACTGTTAAAATCAGCTCCCAAAACCAAAGTGCACTGGAAAATGCTGTCTTTGCTTGGTGGATTTTCAAGACAGAACTTCCTGTTTGTGTTGTTGCAGAGCCCTGTGTCACAGTCACCACCAGCTGTGTGGTGCATTTGCTTAGCAATGCTATTTGCGTCCCAGAATTTTCCCCAGGAGATCAATATGCCTGGGAAGAAAGATGTTTTCATACAAAAGACGTGCGAAGAGGTCCATCTGTTGACAAATGCTATCAGGGAAACGGTGAGATTGTTGAAAACAAGATTTCAAAGGAGATAATGCAACAGTGTCTGCAAGTCCTGCTTCAAAATGTTCTTTTCAATTCACTGGCTTTCCTGTCCTTAACTCTTCATTACTTGGGAAACAACGAATGATCGCAATTGCCACTAGGCTCTTATCTTCAAGTTGCTTGAATATAGGAAGGTCAAACAATTCAGGATTTTCCTTTGACTTAGTTAAATACATACCAGTGCTGCAGCTTTCTTCTGCAGGAATCTTTGAGTGAGTGGCTGATGAAAAACAGAGATAAAAAAATCTGATCTGAAGTTGTCTAGCAAAACACTACACACATGATTGACCTTAAGCTCCATCACTGATGATCTTTGAAAATAACTTTGCTAGAGTTCTGCCATTTTAAATCAAGACTCAACAATTTTGAAAACAGATCCTTAAGTCTGAAAGTGAAGTCAACCTGCTCTTTGTAATTTTATTCTAAAATGTGCTTTGCACCTTTTCCCATCTATTGAACAAAACTTTCTCTTTTCTTCCTGCCCCAACTTCTTTCCATGCTTCCTTCTATTCTTAGACATGATTTTACTTGATGCCAAATCTTCCTGACTAGAATTTCTCACTGACTAGATAGGTCACCTTGATGTAATGATCCCCCACCTATTCTTTGTCTATATCTTATCTCAGAGAAGTTCTGGAGAATGACTGAAGTGCCTATTGCCTAAAAGAGTGTAAAGTGATGCTACAATGCATTTGTTCTTTCCAGAAATCATTTTTGTACCAAGGACAGGTTTAGTTTCATGATTCGAGCATCTGTTGTTTCATGGCACGTGTAAACTCAGTTACCAGATATGAATGTCTGTTCCCAGATATTTTGTTTGTTTCTCAAATTAGCATATATTGTTAATATTCTCGCTGTATAATTCTATTGAGTTATTTTATTGTCAGACTGTTGTTAAAAAAAAAACAATCAAATAAGCACAGTACTTTGAAATAAAGCACTTGAAGGTGTGGGAGGAGAGGGTAAGGGTGTAGTGCTACTCATAGGTAGAGCTAGTAGGTGTGAAGAGCCAGCCTCTGGGCTCTAGCCAGGTTAAAGTGTGTGTTTTGAGAGTCAACATAACCACAGGACAATTGACTGTAGAAATCTGTCCAGGGCTAGATAGTTGCTGTAAAGTGTATGAGGGAACAGACTGACAGTGGCACATCGTTTTGAGGTAAGTTACATTACCCCAAAGCTAAGTATTTAGATCTCTTTTTTTTTTTTTAAATATATCTTGCTTTCTAGATTAATGACAAGCACTGCTTTGGTGTAAGGCTCCATGGATACTCAGATTTTTTTCTGGTTGTACCAGTCAAAAGCAAAGACTGAGGTATGCCCCAGACAGCTGGATCTCCCAGATCCCAACAAGGTAAGTACCTTGGCGCTTGGCCCAGATAGAGAGTTAGTGAGTTAGTGAGTTGTGGGATTCTGTTCTGAGAATGATTTAGGCATATACCTGCATTTCCAAGAGCGGTCATAAAGACATCTGAGACTATGGTGTCATACATGTACCTGATTAAAATCCAAGGTCTGTGCCAGTCTCTGCCTGAAATGCTGGTGTGATCTAGAGCGAGAGCTCCAGGGCACCTGTAATCTTTGCATCCATCCCGTTCCAGCACTGAACAGTAGAATGTGGTTATACATGGCAGTGAAAGGAGCATGTTTGATTTTCATATATCACTTGGTTCAATAAGTCATACTACTGCCTTGTAACCAGGGCATCCATATAGTGATGTTCGTGGTCCAGCCAAGAGTTATTGGGAGAATGCAACATTTCCTTGCTCTGCTTTGTCTTGTTGTTTTTATCAGCCACACTGAGCAAACTATAAAATCTTGATTCTTCCATTATTCCCACCCCAGCTCTGAGTTACATGTACAATTTTTACCAGCAAACAATGAATAATATTAGTTCTTCCATAAATAACTGGGATTGTCTGCCTGCTGCTAAGTGGCTTCCTTCACACAGATCTGTCATGGCACCACATCCATCAGAGATCATGCTGCCAAACTGAATGTGGGCTATCTAAATATACCTGGGTATTCTAGGGACTATTTGTTCATCTTCTATCCCTATCAAAACAATGTGAGGAGAAGGATATGTAGCTTCCAACAAAGCAAGCCTACTGAATTATAAAGGGGTTTTGCAATGGTCTTTAAAAACCTGTAAGCTAGTAAAATGGCTTACCAAGAACTTTAATTACTTAGAAGAGGTGGCAAATGTTCTGCTTTCCTGCAGCACATTTTTTGCAAACACTCTTCGACAGACTATGGCAAGGAGGAGCCATGTCTGAAATGAAGCACTGGGAGAGTTACTTCGTTTTCCCCAAACCTTCTCTGCCGCCAAGCACAGTGAATTACTAACTCATGATAAATTATGCAGGCAAGTGCTCTGAAATTTGTTTACAGACTAGCATTGTTTCAGAGGGATTGAAAGCACTGTCTTTACCAGTATGGAAAAAAGACCTACTACAGTTTGTTGGGATAGGCAAGAAGGAACAGATTGAAGCTTGAGGAGAGTAGATTTAGACAGGATATCAGGAAGAAATTCTTTACAGTAAGGGTGTTGAGACACTGGAACAGCTTGCCCAGGGAGATCGTGGATGCCCCTTCTCTGGAAACGTTCAAGGTCACACTGGATGAGACCTTGAGCAACCTGGTGTAGTGGAATGTCTTCCTGCCCATGGCAGAAGGGCTGGAACTACATAATCTTTAAGGTCTCTTCCAACCCAAACCATTCTATGAGTCTATGAAAGCACTTTGACATCTATTTGAAAGTCACTGTGGAAATGCTAACATTGCTAGATGTTCGGTGTTTACTCTCCCTCTTCTCTCTCCCATTGGCATTTATTAATTCCTTTGGAGATAAGGACACCGTGGCTGCAGTTCCCTCATGACAGCATTACATAAAACTGTAGTGTAGCATTAGGTGTGTTATGGTATGTGAAATAACAGATGTCTGACCACACAGAACGGTGTCATTCAGGTTTTAAGACCACCCTGTCTAAAGGAGCCCTAGATAGTAACTGTTCATAGACCATTACCTTGGTGTGTTTGATGGACAACCTTTTGGACTTTTATTGATGGGCTTTTATTGATCCCTGATGCAATGCAGTGAGCCATTTCTTGCAATTTATGCCTAGCAGAAATGCTATCAGAATTCCAGTAAACTGGGGCCCACAGAGAGTGAAAATTCATTTTATTTAGATATGTGTGGAGTTTGACATTTAAAATACACCTCAGCAAGAGAAGTTTCTGATCCGACTCAATTATATCAGATCAATTAAGGAGTTAGGGACAGGACAGTCTCATGTAATTTTGTGCTTTATAGAATCACAGAATGTCTTAAGTTGGGAGGGACCTTAGAGATCACCTACTCCAACCTCTCTGCCATATACAGGGAGACCACTCAACTAGACTCGGCTGCTCAAGGCCTCATCCACCCTGGCCTTGAACACCCACAGGGAGGAGGCATCCACAGCCTCCCTGGGCAGCCTATTCCAGAGTTTCACCACTGAAGAACTTCTTCCTAAGACCCAGTCTAAATCTCCCTCAGCTGAAAAACCATTCCCCCTTGTCCTACTGCTAGACACCCTTATAGAAAGTCCCTCTCCAGCCGTCCTGTAGGATCCCCTCAGGTAGTGAAAGGCAGCTCTAAGGTCTCTGCAGAGTCTTTCCTAGGCTGAACAACCTCACCTCCCTCAGCTGATCCTCACAGCAGAGATGTTCCAGCCTTGGATCATCTTTGTGGCCCCTCACTGGACTTGCTCAAACAACTCTGCGTCCTTCTTGACGCACAAATACTGACCAAACATGCCTCCATAATTTAGTCTCAGTCTGTGCATGTTTAAACAGTAAATTGAGTATTTCCTTCTTCAAGGTGTGTTTTGTAACCTCACAACACTGCTTCACTAACAGTTACTGGAACAAGACTGACTTACTTCCAGCTTTTCATGGCTGTGGGAGTGAACACAGGTAAATGTTTTTCTGCAGGTAGCCTTCCAAGTTTGGTTCATTTGTTTAAAAAGCACTCTCCTTCAAATTTGGTCATGATTATAAAATGCATTTTCACAGGTGTGAGATTATGTATGGATATGATTATGTACCTGCTCTCTTGGAAAGCTTTGCTATATTTATTGCTTCGTATATCACGTGTATATGGGTACAAGTAAATAACCCAAAAGGAATGGAAAACATGGCATAAAGATATTACATACAGCTAGAGATAAAAGTGCATATCCTTTGTTCAGCAGTGAAACTACTTCAAAACAGTTTGGGGCAGAAAAATTATTATTATTCAGGAGCAAATTTTCTTTCTATTAATATATTCCACAACCCTTCTTCAATGCCTGGCAGTATGAAGCTTTCTTGATCTATGGAGAGCTGAGTTTGGTGCTGATAAGAGAGTCAGGGGTGCCTGGGCTGGGGACAGCACTCATGTGGACAGACCACCACTGCCCTTGCTGCCACAGGTTTCTGCAGGTTTCATGACCGAGTGCATCCTCCAGGCCATCGTGGTACTTTGTCAGAGGGGCAGTGGGAAAGGTCACTGCCAAGAGGAAAAAAAGGTGCATCCCAAAGAACGGTAGAGACTAGGTTTGTGCTGGATCACATCTGAAATCAGGCTGCAAGGTGGGAATGGGATGTGCAGAGTGAAACCCAAGCAATACAAACAGGAAGCTGCAAAGCTGAGAGAAGGTTTGAGATCCTGATTTCTCTGGTTTTCATGCTTATTCCCAACAGAGTTACCCCCTTTTCTCTTTCCTCCTCTGCTTCCATGCAACAAAGAGCATATCCACTCCTCACAAAAGGCTAGAACAGTGGTTCCTGCCATAAGAGTCAGTACAGCAGGATAGAAACACAATTTGTTTGCCCAAACTTTGTCCCAGAATTTCAAAAGCAAACAACTAAATTGGCAGTTTCCATTCTTATTACCCGATTTAGGACACTCCAAGGAGGTTCAAGTTACCATAATACTTGTGGTCAGATGCTTGTAGTCACCTCTCTGAAGAATTTTGGTTTTCCTTTCCATGAATGAGGAATGATTTTCTTCCATTTTGTGGTGAGTATCTTCCTGGGTCCTTTGAGTTACCGTTTCTCTTCACGGTATCTGATTCTTATCAGACTAGCTATAAGGAAGACATTTTTTATGATGAGGGTGGTGAACCAGGTTGCCCAGAGAGGTGACATGTGGCGCATCCTTGCCAACAGTCAAGGTCAGGTTGAATGGAGCAACCTGATCTAGTTGAAGATGTCCCTGATCATTGCACAGGGTTGGGCTATATGACCTTTAAAGGTCTCTTCCAACCCAAAGTGTTCTATCCAAAGTTTTACCATTCTCCTGTATACTGCTGAGCTTTAGCATAACTCAGAGGATCTGCAATACAAGAAGGGGTGCATAAACAACTGAGTTTACAACCTCATGTTCTTTAAACTCCTCAAACCAAGCAGTACAGTATCATTTTCAACTTTCTATTACTGAACTGAAAAGGGTTTATAAATTTGAGCAAAATCATTAATGATCATGTCACTATCTTTTGATGACTTTAATGTGAATTTAATGATCTCGGACTGATCATTTAAAATATGCGTGTAGTAAAGGTGAATGCTGAACTTAAGACTCCTGTGAGTCAGAACTGTAACAATGAGATCATTTTCCTTTCAGGTGTAAAGTGTTAATCAATTAATAACAAGAGAATAACACAGCAAGAGGGACAAAGAGATGTTTGTTGATTTGTATTTAAATCATGCAAAATTATGAAAAAAATCCAAGAAATTCAAGCAAATTTGTATATCTCAAGTAAAGGGAGGGAGGAGGCTGTTAAGAGATGCATAAACTCTTATGTAGGAAGTGAAATATTTGTTTTGGTGACAGGAAGGATCAGAGTTTGGTGATCCTGGCCAAAATTTCAAGCATGCATCTCTGATTAGGTTTAACCAACAAAACCAGGAGTATGTTTTTCTTTTGCTGGTCCTACTGTGCAAAGGAATTGTGAATCTGCTTCCCTCTTATAATTGGTAATTCAAAACATAGAGCCAGTGATGGACACCAAAGACATCTGAGAGACATTAGACTCTTCTCTCCTCCCATCAGACTGGTCGAGCTTCCTGCAGATCCCTCAGTACTTCCTATAAGTTTATCTCAGCAGCCAAACAAAAGGTTCAGAGATGCACTAGGAGAATGCAAAGGATGGTTTGTGTAAAATTCTTCACTGTCAAAACCAGTCAGCTGAAATGGTCATCGAGAGTTATTCATTTCACCATCATTTGTACTCTGTAGAAATGGAATTTAGTGGAGAGTGATGATATGCACCAGTATAAATTGTCTCTCAGTCCTATTTGGGAGAGATTTGAAGGGGAGGAATGGTATAGTTTGGACAGGCAAATGTGTGGGAGGGTGGTTTTGTTTGGGAAGGAAACTGCACTTTTAACTTTGTCTGAGCTGTTGATTTGATATTGGGAAAAAATTCTTTACTGAAAGAATGATCAGGCACTGGAATAGGCTGCCTAGGGAGGTGGTGGAGTTAGTATCCCTGTATTCATTCCAAAAAATGTGTAGACATGTCACATCAGGATGTGGTTTGGTGGCCGTGGTGGTGTTAGGTGAATGGTTTGACTCAGAAGTCTTTTACAACTGAGACAGTTCTATGATTCTGTTAGTGATAACTCCCCACAGCCCTTCCTAGCTTGTGATTTAGAGAGAGAAGGCCAGCGTGACAGTTGGACTCTTTCTGAACGTGCTAATGTTTGTACACAATGTGCAACATTTTTTATGCTGAATTTATTTACATACACAAATGCACACACAAAAAATGCTGAATTTCCTCTCCAAGGTAATGCTTAATGTCATGTGCATCCAGCACTGGAGGGTGAGCATAAGAAAAAGAGTAGCTTGAGCTGTTACTGTGGGAATGTGAACCTCAACACCTGGCAGTGCTGTCCAGAGTCTAGAACAGACACACACACACACAAAATCTGAAGACTGTACATAGTTAATACAAAGCAGAGCAGGACAGAGAAGATAGTTTGATCTCTGCAAGTTCTTTCATTTTACTTTTGTCTCTGTTTTTAAAGGATGAAAGCATATAAACATTCAAAGACCAATTGAAATAAAACTCATGAAAACCTCACATTTGTATACCAAGCAGGTAGGCAGCTCTTGCGTGACTGCCTTAAGGCGGCAGGGCCACCACAATACGGAAGGAGTAATTTGTCTCTGAGACAGCTCAGTCTTTGCCCTTTTTACTCAGGCTGCCTGTGCAGGTGGCAGTGGATGCCAGCTGGGATGCTAGTGACTGAACAGGGGCTGTAAACAAGTCTCTTACCACCACCTACTCTACTCCCCCCTCGCCCTGCCCAGCCCCAAACAGGGACAAAATGAGCTCATGGTGGTATTGCTGTGTAATCTGAGGGGCTGTGATCTCGTGGCATTATATGTGCTGTTTTAGTGTTGGCATCTGTTGTTACTTCTTGTCTTGCCTAGGCTTTGGCATTGGGCTCAAAAACATTTGTGTTGGTGGGACTTGCAATTCCCAGATTCAGGGATGTGGAAGCAGAAAAAGGGCAGCTTTCAGTACTGGTGGAAGCCCAATTCTTGTCAGTCATACTTGGTTAAGGAAGACTTCTAGTTTTAGAGTAAAATTGAGGTTAGGGATAAGAAAAGTAAACATGTTGATGCCCACTTTTTCTAAGATTGTTGAAGGCTCTGAGGCATAACAGCAAGAGCTGGCAGGGATTTGTGTGTAGTTAATTTCATGTCTGGCCCTTGTGCCCTGGAAAGTTCTGGTTTTGGTTTGGGTATGAGTTTGTGGTGGGCAAAGAGAAGTCTTCGTGGCTCAGGGCATCCCAGAGGACTTCACAAAGCATAAAACAGCAGTTACAACCATGCTGCAGCCATACCAGTACACCTAAGCTGTGGTCAGAAGGGGCGAAGTCTGCAAAAATATTTATTGCACTTTTGAAGCATCCTTCAACATTTGAAATTTTATAAAAATTCAAGTTGTCTAACAGCTTCTAGTAGATAATGCTGAATAGTGACCCAAACCCAGAACTTCTGCTCTGAAAATGCTGTTTCTTTCTAGGTTTGTTTTCATACTGAACAGTAAACAATCAGAACACCTTGGGAAACAGATCAGATCGGATGGGTATTTTTCATTCTTTTATGTTTCTTGCTACTTGATATGCTAAAAATAGATGAAATAGAAAGTTTCTTCTACATAAACAGAATTCTTCTATTCCTAAAACTGTTCAGACAGAATATATTGCTCTCCTGAAACCACCTCCCACCCTTTTCTTCCCAAGAAGAAAATTCATCAAAATCAGACTGACTCCATGAGATATTTTATCTTTAACTAAAGCATATTTTCTGACAGGAAAAAAATACTCCATCAGTGTTGATCTGTTAGGTGTATATCTGAGTGTGCATAGATGCATATTAGCTAGATTTTCAAACTTGAAGGGGATTAAGAACTCAAACTCATTGAAATTCAGGAGGACTGAGACATTTTGCTTCACTGGAGATACAGGCCCTAGAGATTTAGATCTCTGGGGGATGCAACCAGGGAAAAAGAAAGCTATTAACTTTGACAAGAGCTCTCCATCACTTTTTCTAAGAAAATACTCCACAGAAAAAAATGTGGTGTTAGTTCTGGATTGAGGAGGCAGATGAGGATATTTAGGTGCAATTTATTATTTCTTTTGGGCACCATGCAGGTGCCTTTCTGTGATTTTATTAGTGGTTTAATGTTACTGTTGACAGTGGTGGCAGCTAGGATTACATCTATATCTATCTTGTATACGTGCATCCCCTCCCACATAATTTTCAGCTTTGGATTCCCATAGTGTGGATTTAAATGCACTGAAAATACATTTGTTTTTCTTGGCTGCCTGCTGCAGGTTCCCCTGAGCTTTACAGGCCACTGCAGAAGTCACAAATTGGTTTGACATGGAGCCTTTGCAAACATGGCTCTACAAGAAGAGTCATACAGAGTCACACCAAAGGTCTGGTCTTGTAGGATATGGTTAGAAAAAGATCAAGATGACAAAAAGCCTTTCCCTGGTTTAACTGTTGAGTTTCTGGAAGGTGGTTATTTAATGCTTTACTGAGACAGGGTTTGCATCTTTATCATCACATTTGCTAGTCAGTGATGAACCTATTCATTAATTTGTCTAATCTGTTTTGGAGCCTTTTTACTTAGGCTTTTGCTTTCTGTACCATTTTTTGGCAAGTTTGACAGTGGATGGTGAGTTTTGTTAATATGGTGCACAAGAGTTTTACTTCCACTCTTCAGGGAGCCTTACAGCTGATTTGCTCTGCAGGCAGAGGTGTCTTTCCAGGAGCAGCATAGGTCCAGTGGAATCTGAAGGTACAGAGTGCCTGTCCACAGTGTGGGAGCATCACAGCACTGTGACTGCAGCAAGGACTTCTCTCCCACCCCTTCGTTCATCACCCTGCTGTTACAGCAGCTGGTGGGTAAGATATGTTGTAAATATGTGGCGGATCTACCTGCCGGCTCCCTCTGCAGGAAAAATAATGTGAAACAGGAGGAGCTCTGCCCTCTGTGTGCAGGAAGGGGCTGGCATCTGCACCCATCTCACCAGCACCTCTGCTGCATGCAGTCGGCATCAGCCCAAGGGGCTCTGCCAGCAAGAAAGTGGAGCTTCTGTCACACTTTAAAGCATAAACTCTGATTAATTTCTTAGACATTTATTTCACAAAGGCTGTTAAATGAAACACAGAAAACCCCATTAACACATCCTTAAAGGGCAAGTGACAAGTGATTTGCCTCAGATCAACTTTCAACAGCTATGCTACTCTGTAAACATCTCTTTGATTGGAAGAGAAGTATAGCCACTGATGAAATTTCTTTTAAGCACCCAGAAGTTTTGTCTATGAACTTCCCAAAGTGACTGTTGTTTTTGTTTGTTTTTTTTAAACCTGTAATTTATTGGATTATATGTGTTTTAAATGAGCTCAAACACCTCTAATGTGCAGAAAACCAAAATAATGAAAAAATGCTACTTTGTTACCTTTTCATGTGTATTAATGGTTTGATTAATTTTTCATTATTTTTTGCTGAATGCAAAAGATGCTTTCAGAAATTCATGCACTTTAAGAGTTAAATGATCAGACCAGCTCAGGAAAAGAATATTTTGGCTTCATTTTTAGTGTGCAGTTTTGTGTACTTTTTGGTATCATAAATGTGATTGTTTCCTTTAAAATAGTTAAAACCTTGTTTAATATTTTTTTGCTAATATTAGATTCCCTTTCCTGCTAAAGCTAAAATAAACTGAAACCTCTTCTAGCTCTAAAAAAAACAAAACAAAAAAAAACTTTGAAATTAAAGACAGAAAACAACTAACTTTCTACTTCACTTTCTCACTGTCTTTTTTGTTTAGACAGCACAAATACAATGCTAACAGCAGAACCTATGAGAGTTACACTGACTCTTCAAGATTTTGTCTCAGAAATGAGTCCCACAGCTGCCTGCAAAGTAATTGGTCTAATTAGGTGGTAGGAAGGAGCTTCTTTAAATTCCTCAGAAATTAAGACGTGTCATCCGCTTAACATCTTAGCATCTGTTACTGCCTCTTGCACATTTCTCTTTACCAGTCTGAAGGAGACTTTCCTGAACCTTTCAGAGAGAGAGGGAAAAAAAAAAACAAAACCCAACCAAATACAAAACAAGACCTTGAAACCTAGAAGAAATTGTCCTTTTCTTTGTTGGGATGAAGCATGTAAGGCATTTCACGCCCTCCTTTTTTCTCAGCTTGGTGCACATTTGCCTGGGTGAGTACAATAATTACTTTGTTAAGTGAAAATACAGGAGGATACAAGCATAACCTCAAATCCTGTAGCAACCCTTACTGATGTGGTAATGTTGTCCTGAAATATTTTCTTGGCAACTGATCCTTATGCAAATGTTACACTCTGTGTTTATGTATTTGGAATTTTGTTTCAAAAGGGCTATTTTAAATCTCTAACAGTCAGTCAGTAGAATGACAACTAATTTGTTGTTTCTTGTTTTTTGTTTTTGTTTTTGTTTTAAACTTTGCTGTTGTCTGGCAGCAAGTAAGTAACAATTTAATTATGGTTAATTGCTCATGCAGTAGGCATAATTTTAAGACACAATGTGCTTAGAATACTGGGTAAGGTACAGAGGCATTGGGAGAGTTTCAGGCTTGCATGTGTAGAGTAGGGGAGAGATGTACAGCCATTGCAAGGTGAGAAGGTTAATTTTGCAATGAAGCTGTAACTGACTGAGATTTTTCCCAGAAATCCTGATGCTTCCTTTGTTTCTCTTGGTTTGGGGTTTTTTTTTCCATATATTCTTTCATTGTTTGCTGCTGTCTGAATGCTGGCACAGTGACATGTATAAGTAATTGTATTTAAAATACCTGTGCAGATACAGTTCTGAAAGTCCTTTGCAGAAGCTGGGTATGTTCCACATGTGTAGTATTCCCGAAACAGCTCATGTTTACTAAGAGTCAGATAACAAAGCCAAATAAATGTCACCTACAAAATAGTTTTCTTTGCCTTCTGTTTTGTTTTAATTACAGTTCAGGCAAATTATGCCCCCTATTTCTTTGATAACGGAGCCAGAAGCACAAATGGGAACATGGCACTTTTCAGCCTTTCGGAGGACACACCTGTTGGTCAGTATTAAAATTAGTTATGTTTAAATTGTGAACTTGGAGCTGCTTGCTCTCTTGATTAGCAACATTTATTTTCTTGTAAGCTATTTTATACTGCGGTCTTACATGTTTTTCACTTAAGCTTGTAATTGACCTCAATTTAAATTGAGACCTTTGAATTACAGCCATAATTTGGATCATGAATTTTAGCTCCCCTTTACTTGTCTAGCAGTCTATTCACAGCAGCAGAGCACAGATCTTTGGAGTCAGAAATAAATTCATGGTAATAAAGGACTTCTTACCAATTCTGTAAATTCTTATGAGAAGAAAGCCTAGTTGCTAGTAATTTTATCAGCCTTCATAAAAATGAGCTATACATTGAACAGTAACAAACGTGTGATTTTCTTTAAACAGTTGTCACTTATTTTGTGTTTACACGCAAATGGTAGAAAATGTTTAGACTTGGACTGAGAACTAATTTGTCTAAACTGATGGGTTTTTTTTAGAAAAAAAGGTTTTATTGAAAATTCAAAAATTTCTATTTTTTCAGCTTTCAGCATTTTTAGGCAGATTTATTAAGGCTTCCTTTACCTGCAGTTGCATTAACATAAATGAAACAAGCATAAAAAGGTGGTTTGTAATCAATATTTTTCCATGGGGGAAGAATAGTTTTCCCAACATTAAAAAAATATTATGTAAAATATACCGCAGTGGTGAATGCCATCATCTCTTTGGACATTGCACTGAGATTTTGTTTAGGATTTGCTCCTATTTGTAGCTTTTACAGGCTAAATCAGAAAATTATTTAGCTGTCACAAATCAAGTATCAAAGTGCCCATTTGTTAGCTGATTCATGCATCGAGAAGAGAGATGGCTGAACACAGGAGGTTTCACTTGAACTTAAGGAGAAAATCTTTTACTTTGAGGGTGACACAACACTGGAACAGGCTGCACAAATAAGTTGTGCAGTCTTTCTCTGAAATATTTCAAAACCAATCTGGATACATTCCTGCGCAGCCTGAGGTAGATGAACCTGTGTTAGCAGTGGGGTTGGACTAGATGATCTTCAGAGGTCCCTTCCAACCCCTATCATTCTGTGATTCTATGCAGAATGATACACCCAAAGAGCTCCCCACTCAGCACAGCAGGGAGTTAAGGGTGAGAGAAGGATCTAGGGGACACAGCCTGCCCTGGAAGACCCGCACTACTGCCTTTACCTTCCTAAACATGACCAGGGTCACTCGCTGCTTTGGGAAGCAGCTATCTGGTGTTTGCTCACTGTCTCCATTTCTGACTCAATTATGTTAGTGCCAGACAAGATCCACATCCTAGGTAGTGAGGAGAGGGTGATTAGAAAGCAGTCTCTTCTCTTTTGCCTGCTCAACTGGAGAGGAGGAGAGGGAGGCACATAGCGTAGAAGTGACACATCTAGCCAGTGAACTTAAAAAGAGCATGCTTACAATGCAGTAGGGATTTGCAATAAGCTCAGTCAAGCTTAAATGAAAACCTCAGCTGAAGGCCAGCTGTAATGTAGTGGCACTTGAAAAAGCCAGAGGCAGACCAAGGAGATGCAATTTTGCTGTACTTCTCCCCATATTCACATGGAAAGCACAGTTCTCAACTCTGGTTATTTGGACAGCTTGCTGATTGCTGAAATAAGATTAGCCAGTGGAATCACTTGTTTAACAGTGTGGATAAGGCTTGTAGGGCCAGGTAGCCAGAAAATGAGACCCCAGCTCTTTTTGTCTGAGGTGGTGTTTGCCAACTCTACTGCTCAAATCACAGACAGTACAACTCACTGGCTTGCCATCAAACCCCTATCCCCTGGTGTGATGCCAGCTTGCAGGCATTTAGCATCAACCACTCCCTGCGACTTCTGGGAGCCTCCAGCCACCTGCCTGGGTATAGGGACTTAAAGAGGAACAGAGCTGCAGCACAGTCAAAAATGTCCTTCCTATCAGGACTGCAGCGCTACATGGTCTTAGATGACAGCACTTCCTGCAGCTGCAAAGTGCAGCAGTAATTTTCCAGCACTGGGATACAGTACATCTGATCTGGGGCTCCAGGCAACAAAGAAGAGCGTTCATACCTCAAAAGCAGAACAGCTGTGTGCAGGATCAGAGTCCATGTTAGCATTCTTGTAATTAGCCTAAGTAAGGATAATGACAAATACGTGATGGGCTTTTGCATGTGCTTTGTAACAGCAACCAGACAAGGTATGTAGAGGCCCCTGAAGAATTTATGCTTTGGCTGCAGCGGTGATAAATCTCAGGCTGGTCTATCTTCAGTGCTGCTGTGCCTCATGCTTACTGGCTTCATCCAGAATGTATTTACACTGGCTGGCCTGTACTTCTAGTTTGCTGTATGAATGTGCTTTAAAAGACAAAAGAGAAACAGCTTCTGGCTTAAACCTCCAAAAGTGCCACCAGAAGCATTAATGTGAGGTGAAAGGCTGTGAAAGGTTCAGTTTAGGCTTTTGCAAAGAGCCTTGAGAAACTCTTGGGAAAGGGAGGTAAGACTTTACTTTTGAGAAGTCTGAATCACAGCATGTCAGAGGCTGAAAGGGACCTTGAAAGATCATCCAGTCCAACGCCCCCACAAAGCAAGATCTCCTGTACCAGATCACACAGGAACACATCCAAGCGGGTTTTGAATATCTCCAGAGAGGGAGACTCTGCTCCCCTGAGCAGCCTGTTCCAGTGTTCTGTCACACTCAGAGCAAAAAAAATCGTCCTCATGTTTATGTGGAACTTCCTATGCCTCAACTTCCACCCACTGCCCCTTGTTCTGTCATCAGGCATCACTGAGAAGAGCCTGGCTCCATCCTCCTGGCACCTCACCCACTAAACATTAGTGAGGTTTCCCCTCAGTTTCCTCTTCTCCAAGCTAAAGAACCCCAGCTCCCTCAGTCTCTCCTTGTAAGAGAGATGTTCCATTCCCTTAATCGTACTTGTGGCGCTGCACTGGATTCTGTCAAGCAGTTGCAAATGTGGTAGCTTTGCCTCACAGCTGCCAGTGCTTGTTTGCATTAATTCCCAGAAGACTTTGAGTAAAAGCTGTGACTACTGTAGGGTCCTCTCTTCTGAAAGCACTTTGGGAAATTCACTTGGGATATGGCTGCTTGGGTTTTGCTCGGTGCAGACTGCTGCTGCTACCAACTACTCTCATCAGCACAGTCACTCCTTGGGGATACTTTGGCAGGGAGGCTCCCAGAGGAGGGCACAAACAACACCAGTGCTACAGAGCTTTGTGCAGGGCAAGGTGACCAATGTTTACATCAGACCACAGTGATAGCTTCATACCAGAGCTCAGTGAGGGCTCACACACTGCTTATGCTAAAGGTCTACCAGACTGTCCCTTTTCTGTGGCCCTGGTGACAGGACTCACACCGCAGAGGAGGTATTGTTCTCCACCCTGATCTCCTCCAGAAAGAGAAGGAATCTGGTCTCCTGTGTCTGTAATTTCCAAGCATCCACACTGCAGCAGTCAACTTTCAGTTTGAGCAGGGTGATCAGTGACAACACAAGGGAATTAAAACTGACATATGTTTGACTCCTGATGGCTTCACTCAGGCTTATGTGCTGCAAAAATGGGCAGGTGACCATTAGGTTTTCCCTGTGCTTTCATAAAGTCTGGAGTCATAGGCCAGGTGTTTTTCTTGGTAGCAGCCAGTGTCCAATCTGAGCAATGCCATGGATGACAGTTTTAATAAACCTCCAGGAATTTGCAGTCTTTGGCCCTGCTGAGGTGACGAGCAGTTGGCAGAGTGCTATGTGTTAATTACTTTCCCAGTCATCCACAGGCAAAGGACATGCCTTGGGAGCACCAAAAAGAGGCAGTGGATTTTCTTTGTGATTGCAGAAAGAGAAATTGCAGTGCTGCAGCTGCATGAATGCATCAAGAAAATCACATTAACATCCTTAACTTGACCTTCTTTTCCCTTGTGTAATTTTAATTACTTACAAATAACTGTAATCTACTGTTACACACATTGGTACCTAAGTTATAAAACTAGCAAATACTATTTCTGTGTGAAAGCTTGAAAATGTCTGCAGTTCCCAGACCCCATTTATTGCAAACCATGAAACCCCCTGAGGTATGAAAGGCCAGAAGAGCTGCCCTTTCCAGTGCCATACTTAAGAAGAATGGGAAAAATTCTGGACTGAAACTGCTACTGCAGTTCATGTGGCTGTTTGGCAGGGCAAGAGGATGATTAGCTTTTTCAAAGTGTTGCCTGTGTACATACAGAATATACATGTGCTCCTAATCAAGCTCTTAAGGCATGTGTAGGATGCTATTTCAGGTTGTTTGTTTCATCTTATCTCATTAATTCTTGTAAGACCTCACAGTGAGGACAGAGTGGGACTGGGAACAGCTGCAGAGCAAAGGATTGGAGCGTATTCCAAAGGCCTAAGTTCATTACTCTCAAAGCCCAAGTGCCAGCAGTGCTTTGGAGACCTTTGCATGCCTTTCATCCTTGCATTTTTCCTTTTCATTTTTACCCCCGCTCCCCACCCACAAAAAGAGTGTAGAAACAACAATCTGTAGGCTTTGTGTTAACTATCAGTCATGTTCCCTGGTGAGGAAAAAGGTGTTTGGCTGAGCCAGGTGAAGAGCAGGCACCTAACACCAGGTTGAATTAGTTGGGGCAATTAACAAGGCAGGAATTATAAAATATGTAGATATTTTATTTCTGAAAAGCCCCACCCACAAACTATACACAAACTAGTTAAATTTGGATTCTAATTCAGTTGGGAAAATCATCACAAGGATGCTTATGGGCAATTTATTAATTTAGGAGAATCAGAACATTGCAAAAGGTTTAGCCACAAAATGGCTCTGCCCCACTTATAAACAGACAGCATAGAGCCCTAGGGAAAGTCTGTTCTACTCATGGCAGTGGAGTATAATTCAGAGATAGGCCCTGGCTCCTTTGTGGCAGTGTTGGAACTGCTTGGTGTGTTCTCACAAGCAGTGGTGGTTTGTGGCAGAGGCAGGTCCTTCCAGCAGGAAGTCAGGGTGCAGTGGGTCGAAAGCGGGAACTGTGCGCTTTCTCTTCACCCTTCTCTGGCATGCTCCTCAAAGTCTGTGCCAAGGTCTGCCTGGGCAATGTCCCTTCTGGTAAACTTGAAGCACTTAAGTTTCCAGGTAGTTCAAGCCCAAAATATCAGGGCTAAGCTGGTCTGAAGCACGAGGCAGAGCAGAACACGTTGTCCAAGCTGAGAGCAGTGAGGCAAAACACATTGTCTGTCAGAGCAGAACAGAACACCGTGCTTGCAACTTAGCTCCATTTGTATTATTTGCTCGAATGTTATGGCTCCTTTGTCCACAGAGGTTCACCAGTCAGAATGGCATTTTGCCAAACTGACCATATTAGGCGAAACCAGGGCTTGCTTACCCTTGTTTGGGCGAGACACTCACAAGTGCATAAACACCTGTGGGTACCTCTTTATCACTTTGGGAGAGGACATAATGGCCCAAACCTTTGTTTTCCTCTCACCCTTGCTTCCCCCATGAGCGGAAGGGCTCATGTTTTAGGCCTATTGGCCTTCCACAACATGTTTTAGGCCTATTGGCCTTCCACAACACAGGTGAAATTGAATTTCCTGTGAGACTGGGAACAGAAGTGTCCTGCTTTGGGAGCATGGTCATAAATGTCCTTCTCCGCATCATGTTAATAGATGTCAGCTGGAATGGCAAAGGACAATGAGCACACTGAGCATGAGTCCAAAATGTGCTTGGCTTGTTTAACTTGGAAGGGATTTGATTGCTACGTGTCATACAGCAGAGAGGGAGAGAATGCGACTGGGAAAAACTAGCCTGTGAGCACATGACAGAGGCTAGCTGTAAATACATTTAAGTCAGAAATTCAATTAAGTGGAGCAGTGGCATCTTGAGACAGTCATTCAGCGTGAGTGGCAGGAGAAAAGAGCAAATGACTTCTAAGCTGGAATAGGGAAATACAGTGAAAGACTGGTGTGTCTTCTGGGAAGCAGCTGTAGCAGGGAGCAGCATGCAGCTCCTGGAGACTTCTCTGGCCCAACCTGCTGGACCATTCCCTAGGTGCTTCGTATATCCAGATCTTCCAGTCAGGGCCCTTATATGACATTTGCTACATCCCTGGCTAAAGACTCTTCTATTTCCTGATCTTACTCACAGGGAGAAGCTGTTTACTTGGTACTCACTGGTAAGATTTTGGCTGGTTTTCATTTATTTCCTTTTCAGCAAGTGGTGGCAGCACACTGTGAAGAGATTTTTAATTGGCATTAGCACTGTTCTGAGAAGTGTTCCAAGGGTGTTAATGATATGGAGAGTATGGTACAATGAAATTACAATTCAGACAAAATTAGGAATTCTAGTAAGCTAGAAAATAAATTTTGATTCACAGTCCAGGTTAAAAGGCATAAAAATTTTCTGTATGATGGAAAATAAAGCAGTATCAGCTTTAGTTAGGGAGCAAACAATCCAGTGTAAAGATCAATGATGTCCTTTATTATTTGCTCAAAATCACAGAATTAGCCAGGTTGGAAAAGATCATCGAGTCCAACCTATCACCTAACACTTTCTAATTAACTAAACCATGGCTGGGGTCGGAGTGGCTGGAGAGCAGCCAAACAGAAAGGGATCTGGGGGTGCTGATTGACACCCGCCTAAACGTGAGCCAGCAGTGTGCCCAGGTGGCCAAGAAGGCCAATGGCATCCTGGCCTGCATCAGGAAGAGTGTGGCCAGCAGGAGCAGGGAGGTCATTCTCCCCCTGTACTCTGCACTGGTTAGGCCACACCTTGAGTACTGTGTCCAGTTCTGGGCCCCTCAATTTAAGAGGGACATTGAGGTGCTTGAGCGTGTCCAGAGAAGGGCAACGAGGCTGGTGAGAGGCCTCGAGCACAAGCCCTATGAGGAGAGGCTGAGGGAGCTGGGATTGTTTAGCCTGGTGAAGAG